>JACEEZ010010843.1:7500-12500 GCA_016584305.1 Chionoecetes opilio | reverse complement strand
TGGAGGTCCGCTATCCCGGTAATGTCGATCCATGTGGCCACCCGGGCGCTCCAGCTGCTGTTGGTCCGTCCTTTGGCACTCTGCTCTCTCAGGAGGTCACGTGTCTCGCCGCTGAATATTTCACAGGCAGAAATTTTCAGCGCGACGTTCTTGAAGCTGCAGCTCTCTTTGATAATTATTTTGGTTGCCTTTCCTAGAAGTCCTGTATTCCCGTTTTGCCGACGCCCCCCCAACACCAGTTGTGTCTTTCCCATGTAAGAGTGACCGAACGCCACCACGCAAATCTCTTTCCCGCTGAAAATTGTATAGATATCTTTTTTCAGTGTTTGTGGCATTTTGTATGAGTTCCGGTGACCTCTGAACACTTTGTCGAACTGGAACACTTGGTCTCGGCACCGGGTCTTCAGGTGAATGTGAGTGCCGTCACCGAGGAATTGAAGACCACCTGTGCCCGAGCCTTGCGTCACCAGACAATACCTCTTGATGCGGTCAAGGGCTGCGGTAGGTAAAGGTGTCGCCGAAGTGGAAGTAGGGCGTGCAAACGGTGGAAAGTGAGAGGCTTTACGAGAACGAGGAACAGAGGTTTGTGGAGAAGTTATAGGTAAAGGAGAGAGGAGGGAGGAGGGGAAGGAGGAGGATGGGGAGGAGGAGGAGGTGGAGGAGGAGGAGGAGGAGGGGGAGCAGGAGCGGGTGGAAGATAAGAATGTGAACAGGAAGGGGAGGTGGAAACTGGGCAAGGACTGAGTGGAGGGTTTGGGGCATCAGCAGAGAAGGGATGAGGGACATGAGGAGGGAGATCCATTGGGTGAAGCGAGGGATTGGTGGCAGTGACAGAGGTTGTTGGACCCCGTACAATCATATCGCCGAGTTTTTTCATAAAATCGGAGTTCATGAAAGGCGGCCGCTCTGATGGTGTCTCGGGGGAGTCCTCATGACTGTTTGAAAATGAGGATTCCGGAGACTCTGTCCCCAAAAAAGTGGCACCAACAACCTCCGGCGTCGACCTCCAGTGTGACTCTTCGCACTGATTTAGGAAATCACGCATTCGTATGAGTATCGCACGGTTAAGATCTGGCTGCCCGGGGACGTGGTGTTTTACCTCCCGTATATTATCGCATCCTGCCTGCCTTTCTATCGTTTCCTGCAAATCTACCATACGGTCCTTGACCCCAACCATCCCCTCCAGGCTGCGCACCTTCTCCTTAAGGCTCTCCACAAGACACTCGTATGCTTCCTCAACAAGCGCCACCCGGCTACGGAGGCTCCTTGGCGAGTCCTCCGACCATGACATATGATAATAATAACGGGATGAAAATATAAACAGATATCAAAAGGAAAAAACAGTGGATATAAATTGAACGTACGCCGAGATGATTTTATTTGTACATTTTGATATTGCAAGAAGTGTGTGTTTGTTTATTTGTTTGTTTGTTTGTTTGTTTGTTTGTTTGTTTGTGTGTGTGTGTGTGTGTGTGTGTGTTGTGTGTGTGTTGTGTGTGTGTGGTGTGTGTGTGTGTGTGTGTGTGTGTGTGTGTGTGTGTGTGTGTGTGTGTGTGTGTGTGTGTGTGTGTGTGGTGTGTGAGTGAGTGAGTGTCTGTGTGTGTGTGTGGTTCGACTGATTAACCAGTTATAATGAAACTGGGAAAGTAAATATCGGTAACACAAGTGGAGTGCCAAGATAGTTTGTCCACTTCTAAGGACTATAACACTATTTTACATACTCCAGTGTAGGGTGAAAGCTTAATTGATAGGTATTTATAATTCCATGATGGTAGACAGTTATTCTGATTTCAATCTTCTTTCATGAATACCGAATCATATTTAGAGGAAGAATCTAAATTGAAAAAAAATATGAGGTATGAAAGGTAATACTAGTTTTTTCCACCGACTGGTGGTGCGTTTGACTATCAGGAAGGAGTGGATGGCTTCTTACTCGTTTTACGCAGACACAATATATAAACATCGTTTTCTCTTGTATGTGAATGTAACATTGAGGTTGGGAAGAAATTATGCTGTTCTTGCTTTTCTATCTCCACCTGTTTTTACTAAGTTATTAGGGACCGTGGTTTTCTCTCTCTCTCTCTTCCTTTTTTCTCCTTTCCCTCTCTCTTCTCCTTCCCCCTTTTTTTCCCCTCCTCTCTCCCTCTCTCTCCCCTCTCTTCTTTCTCCCTTCCTTCCTTTTTTTTTTTTTTTTTTTTTTTTTTTTTTTTTTTTTTTTTTTTTTTTTTTTTTTTTTTTTTTTTTTTTTTTTTTTTTTTTTTTTTTTTTTTTTTTTTTTTTTTTTTAATTTTTTTTTCTTTATTTTTTTTTTTTTTTTTTTTTTTTTATTTTTTTTTGATTTTTTTTTTTTTTTAAAATTTTTAATTTTTATTTTTTTTTTTTTAAATAAAATATTTAAATTTATATATATTAAAAAAAATAATAATATAATAAATTTTTTTAAATTTATATTTATTATATGTTTTAATAATTTTAATATAAAGTTTTTAATATTATTATTTTAATTTTATTTTAATTTTTATATTTTATAATAAATATTTTATATAAATAGAATATATAATATGATATATAAATATAAAAATATATATATTATTATAACATTAATTTTTTAATTAAAATTAAATATTATATATATTAATAATATAATTTAAAAAACCCATATATAATATTATAATATATAAAATTAATTTTTATTTTAAAATTAATTTTAAAAAAAAATATTTAATTATTCTATTATTGGGATATTTATTTAATTTAGTTAATTTTAACATATATAATTTATATATAAATTTTATATAATATATTATATTTTTTTTTAAAAAATGATTATATATATAATAGGATATAATTTTAAATTTAATTAATATATAAAATTTTTTATATATATAATTTTTGATATATTAATATATATAAAAAAAATTAATTAATAAATTTTAAAGATATATATATCTATATGTTTATAATTTAATTATAATATTTATATGATATATTTAAAAATTTTATAAATATTTTATTTTATTAAAAATTTTAAAAAAAAAAAAAAAAAATTTTTTTTTTTTTTTTTTTTTTTTTAAAAAAAAAAAAATTTTTTTTTTTTTTTTTTTTAAAAAAATAATGATTTTAAAAAAAAAAAAAGGGGAAAAAAAAAAAAAAAAATTTTTTTTTTTTTTTTTTTTTTTAATTTTTTTTAAGGGCTTTTAAAAAAAAAATTAAAAAAAAACAAAAAAAAAAAAAAAAAGGGGGTTTTTTTTAAAAAAAAAAAAAAGGGGGTTTTTTTTGGGGGGGGGGGGGGGAAAAAAAAAAAATAAAAAAAAAAAAAAAAAAAAAAAAGGGGGGGGGGGGGGGGGGGGGGGGGGGGGGGGGTTAGGGGTAAAAATANTGTCCTCTAAAATTTTGGTTTAAATCCTTGGGTTTGGTTTTTAATTTGTTTGTTCTTTGAGACCTCATGGGTTTTTTTCAAAATTAAAGAAGGATTTATGGGTTTAAAGTTCAGAAAAGTGTCAAAAATGCACAAATAGTTAATTTTCCAAAAATTTTCCCAAAATCCCCAGCGGGTTTGGGCTCGCTTCTTCGCCCCCCCCCCCCCCCCCAAACCCCTGCACATTTTAGAGGAGGCCCCCAGGAGTAACCCCCTGGGCCCCCAAAGTCTAGCTACCCCCCCGGCTTTGGACCGACGGTAGTGAGTCAAATATCATACAGCTAGGTGGGGGGATGAGTCAATCAGAATATAGAGTCTCCACTCCTTTAAGAAGAGAATCAAGAGTGGGCGGGCCAAGAGGTGGAGGGGGGGGCTGGATGGCCCCCCCCCAAAAAAGGCGAGATAATAAAAACCCACCCCATGCCAGTATTCCCCCAAAAAGGGCAAAAGGACAGACTCTCGGGCCCCAGAGTTCCCAGGTAGGCGGGTTTCGCCAAATTGGGCGCTGTTTTATACTTTCCGATAAATTTTTTCGTTTTGGCGCCCCTTGGCGGATTTTTTGGTGGTAAAAAGAAATGGCAGTTTTTTTGGCATTTTTCATATAATTTTTTAAGGAATTATTTTATTTTTAAAATTTATTTTTTTGGAAAAAAACAAAAACTTTTGTTACGTTTTAAAAAACTCTAGAAAAATAAAAGCGAGAGGCGACGAGCGATGGCAGCTGATAAGGATTAGCGCAAGGCCAAGGGTTTCCCTTAGCCTTGGATTAGCGCTGAGTGGTGGATCGTCTTATTAGACATATGGGACAGGCCTCCCCCAAAAATGAGTCAGCCTCTTTTCCCTTTGATGCCCCTTTTAAATTTTCCCCCCCACTCCCTTCCCCCTTTCCTCCTACTAAAGACAATTAAAGGGGGGCACCTGCGGCCCCCAAACCCACAATTGGGGGTAATAAAAGGACTAAAACCGAAAATCGGTTTAGCTTTCATTTCGGAAATTTTTTCCCGTGAAGGAAAGTTGTTCTTTGGGAAGGGCGGAAGCCGAAAAAAGAGATGGGTAGAGGGGCAAAATATCAAAAATACGCAAGATTGGGAGAAAGAAAAAAAAATTTTACGGAATAGATCCCCAGGCCCCAAAGGATGACACAAATGTTTCGTGAAAAGTTTTGCAAAACGTGCTGAAGCTCCCGGCGGATCTGAAAGGGCATAGCAAAACCAAAAACACAAAAAAAAATGCCCCCCCTTTTCCCGCCACAAGAACCCTTCTCGAAACAGGCATGTGAGGTGAAGGGCCCAAAGGTAAAGATTGCTGAACAAAAGATTATCTGCGCACATTGCCTGTCACTCCAGATAAAAACAATTGATCATTTGGGTGGATTGTGAAAAAATTTTTCAGGAAAAGATATCGCCTTCACAGGACAAAGTACGGGGGTCTGATAAATAACGTGTTGGGGAATGTTAAAGGCCCTCCGAACGATGAAAGTGACAATGAATTTTAATTGATTATTGAAAATACTGACTAACAACCCCCAAAAAGAAACTCGGTGTCGTTATCGTTACCCGAGCTTCAATAAGAAAAAAATAGC
>JACEEZ010010843.1:0-2500 GCA_016584305.1 Chionoecetes opilio | reverse complement strand
ACCTCCTCGCTACGACACTTTTCCTCGATCCCCTTTTTTTTTTTACCCACCTTCTAAAATTTCCCATCCGTCACACCTTTTGAAAATTTACCCATTTTCTAAAAATAGTCGGGGTGGCGGCTCTCCTTCTCTATTAGTTTCAAAGGTGTTTTTTTATGTTAAAAAAAAAGTTTAATAAAAAAATTTAATTGTGAGTGAAAAAGTTTCGATAAAGAAGTATTTCCCCCAAATAAAATTAATTGGCAGGAGCGAAGCGGCTGCTTTTCCCATAAGACCCGTGGAAAAGTTTAAGTAAAAAAGTGTATAACTCTCCTAAATTTTGTCGGATTGAGCTAAAATTTTGACAGCAAGTACTGCTGTCAAAAAAGGGGGCCTGTGCAACAATTTTGCGTAGAAAAAATTCTTAATGAGAAATTAACGAAAATACTCCTAAATATTTTTTGGATTAACCCCGGGGGGAAAATTTTGACATGCAAGTAGTGCTGTAAAAATAAGGGGGGCCTGGCAAAAAACGTTTTGGTAGAAAAAGCCTTAATGAGTAATTAGCGTAATGAAGATGGCTAAACGTGGCTCCTCCCCACTTCCCCCGTAAGAATACCCAAAGCAAAGGGGCCGAGATGAAGCCTATACTTGATAAATTTATTCTTTTCAACAAAAAAGTATCACCACAGCCGAAAACCTCAAATTTTTTTTTGTTCCCCCAGCACAGGGGGCTGACGGTGGCGGTAGACCCCTTCCGCTCTCGTATTTAATATAAAAGAGGAATATGTTTTTCTTGTTTTTTGCAATAATTAGTTTTGCACAGTTTTGTTATATTTTCCCCCTGCCCTATAAAAGGCACTAAGTAGTGATCTAAGAAAAAAAAAAATATTTTTCCAGAAAACGTTTTTTTTTTTTTTTTGTACAATAGGAAATAAAACACACACACACACACACAAACCCCCCGGAAAGGGAGGCGGTAAGGAGGGAGGGAGAAAAAAGGGGGGATTTTTAAAAGTTTCACAACTTTTTTTTGGTGTCATAAGTGGGAAAAAAGAAAGTAAAGTCCGAGGGGTAAAAGGTCATGGGGTACACCCACCCCCAGCTGCAGTAGTGACTTTCATTAAAAGCATAGACAAAGCAGGGTACACACCCATCATAAAAAGCGTGGGAACCCGGAAGTAAAAGTTCCGAGTGGTCAAAAGGTTCCCGTGGGAACCAAAGTAAAATACCGTTTGAGGTAAAAGGTCAAATAAAAAAACCGTTAGGGTCAAAAGAAACCCCCAAGTAAGGGGTCAGAGGTAAAATAGCTCCGACGGCCATCGACTCTACTCGCTCTCCCGGGTCACTCACGTCCATATTCCCCCCTACTCACGGCCCCACTCACCCGACTCAGTCATTTCCCCAGAGGTACACTTTCCGCGCTCGTGGGGCGGCCACGTGTGCCGCCCACCATTCTAGCCCCTCACATCTTGACGTGGTCCTGCTGACCCAAAACATCTTCGGGGTTCAAATAACAAAGGTGATATCATTATACCCACACTCTACTTTAAGGGACACTCGGTAGACATAAACAGACCTCAAACAGTGTTCCCACACCACTCTCGAGCCCCGACCGCTCCGCCACTACTACCGCAACGACGCCCCCCACGATCCTCTCATTATATAATCAAGAGTACCCCGGCAAAAGGTACATTTGGTGGGGAAACTTGGTGTTTGGTTATTGTCGTGTGCTTTTGGTATGTCGCCATGCACGTGTTTTAATACTGGTCCCTTGATTCCCGAGTCCCAGATGTCCTGCCACAAGGCCTTCCCATGTTCCGTTTTGATTTCGCGTGTCGCACGCCTACCCCATCCTCTCTTTGGTTGGGTTCCCGCCCCACCCCCAGCCCTTTTGGGGTCCTCGTGCCCCCCGATTCTGGGATTCACGTCGACGCTAGACGGCCTGCTCCCCCCCCCACCACCCACACGCCCGCTCTGATGTCGTTGTGGTCTTCATGGCCATGCGGTCCCGCCCGACCCCCACGCCCCCTTGATGTGCGTGTGGTCTCTTTAAGGCCATGCGGTCCCGCCCCCACCCACACGCCCCTTTTTTTTTTGCGCTTGTGGTCTCTCCACGCCCTCCCCTCGCAGTGCTCTCTTCCCCATCCGTGACCTCGTGGGCCCATCTGAGTCTGTTCCTGTTTCTCTGCTCCCCGTGAGTCTCAGAAGTGTTATTATTTTCCCCCATAGACAACCGTGACTCTTTATATTTTGCGTGGTTTTTATTTTTCTTTTCCCTTTGGAAACGTGACCAATGTCTCCTGTCTTTGCGAAAATTGCTGTGTTGGCCCAATTTTGACCTTATTTTTATCATTTCGTGGGTTTTGTTTGGGCTGCAAACTATTTTTAGTCATTTTTTTTATTGCTTGTCATTTTTTGGTAGAATTTGACCTGCGTGTCTCCCTGCTAAACCTCTTGGGGCTGAGGTTAGGGGAATTTTGGTGTCCACACGTGTTCACTGCTCCCCCCCCCCGCCCCT
>JACEEZ010010842.1:47500-58536 GCA_016584305.1 Chionoecetes opilio | reverse complement strand
CTTCCAAAGGGGCTTCGGGTGTCAGGAACCCATGACGCAGAAACTGGAAGGAGTCGGTCTTGAAATCTTGGGATCTCACGCACCAGGCGCTGGAAGGGCAGCTTCCTGATGAGCAATTCGGTGCTCTTTTTGGTAACCCGGCGGATCTCACGGAGTCCCACATGCCTGGCCTTTTACCGGTGGGGTTTCTTGGCACCCCCGGTGGGGGGTGCAGACATGCGACCCACCTCGTGGCCAGCTGCTTGCGGGGCGCCTTCCCACCATAGATTTTCCGGGGCAGTCTGCTTTGTGCGAGCCATATTGACGAACACTTGGAACAGTATAGTATGCCATAACTGAACTGCTTCGCCTTATATAACAATTCCACCGTCCCGAGGACTCGAATGCTGCTTTGCGTTGGCCCTTTTACCTACACCCCAAGGGGCGGACGCTTTGTTTTTTCAGATCCCTCTAAATTTTTCATTCATTTAGTTTTTCATTTTTAATTTAATTTCGCGGTTCCTTTCTTTTCTCTCTCTCCCATACAAAACCCCTACATTAAGTTTATATGTCCCCAAATACCTGCTCGACTTTAAACACTTTGGTCAACGAACGGGTCTGTAAAAACTGTGGATCTCTGCCAACGCCAACAGCCGCTATTCGTCTCACAGCAGAATGTGACAAGAGTCCTTAGTGTACTAGGGAGGAAGAAGAAGAAAAAAAAGAAAAAAAAAAAAGAAAAAAAAGAAAAAAAAAGGCCAAGCAATCAACCCAAAGATCAATGTGATCCAAGGATCATATATATATATATATATTATATATATATATATATATATATATATATATATTATATATATAATATATATATAAAATATATAATATATATATATATTCTATATATATATATTATACACACCAAAAAGAAAAGTTAAAATAAATATTAAAAATATTCCAAAAAATGATGTTTACAAGAAATATTAATAAATATTACGATAGGGTTTTTGTTTACCAATAATTTCCATATAGGTTGATTTCCTTTGAACAAAATTATGGCCATGGAAAGAAAACCAGCAACCAGAGAGAGAGAGAGAGAGAGGAGAGAGAGAGGAGAGAGAGAGAGAAGAGAGAGAGGGAAGAATAAAGAAAGGATAGTTATTGCAAAAAAAATTCATACCTAATCTTGATAGAAAGTGTTATGTTGATGACATTATAGGGCCCTCGGCGGCTGTGCTGGTCACGGTCATTTAGCCGTGGCCACCCATGGCCTGTCAGTCTTGGCCCGCCTGGATGGAAAACCCTCCGGGCCCCGAACCGTTGGAAGAGGTGCAGGGCGTTGCCGCAGCACCAGCCTTATAAAAAAAAAAAATTTATAAACAAAAAATTATGATACAAAGCTATAAGACAATAAATTAGAAAAAAACAGCCGGGACGGACTGCGTGCCTCGCCCTGAGGATATCTGTTGGAAGATGTTGGGTTTTTTCAGGACAGGAAAAGGATAGGGGCGTGGCCGTGTGAAAACTGTTTTAGGGAAAACCCTTTGTGGGAGAACGTGGTCTCGGCCTGGGGTGCCGCGACTCGCTGCTGCCAGCGGTTGGCACATCTCTAAAACAATACTACAGAGAGTGTGAAAACAGGGTCTGGCCAAGCCTGGCCCTCCCTGGTGGAACGGGGGGGGGAAAAAAAAAAAAAAAAAAAAAAAAAAAAAAAAAATGTTTTTTCCCCCCCCTCTGTTATATATAGGGGGCTCCCGGTCGGGTTTACCTGGCGAGAATATAAAAAGGCCCAATCAGCTCAATCCCTTTGGATCCTGGAAAACCAAACGAAATATATAGGAAAAACTGATTCAAACTGCGCAACACATCATTTGTTGATAATGGGAAAAGCACAGTATCATGCCTCCCAAAGCCTCGGAAAAGCTGCCAAAGGGCTGGCAAACCCCAAAAGGCCATCCAAGGGTGACAAGAAGAAGAACGCAGGGGGAAAGGGAGAGCTACTCTATCACATCAAAAGGGGTGTTGAAGCAGGTACACCCGACACCGGGCGTATCTTCCAAAGGGCCATTCCATCATAAACTCGTTCGTGAACGAATCTTTGGGCATCGCCGCGGGGGCTTCTCGCTTGGCTCATTAAAACAAGGGGTCCCTATCCCCGTCGCAAAATCAGACTCCGTTGACCCTACTGCCCGGGTGAACGGGCTAAGCACGCCGTATCTAAAGGGTACAAGGCTGTCACCAAATACACCTCCTCCAAGTAAACCCCTTGGTTGCAACTTCGAAGGGAACAACTCTTACTAACTCCCCTCCACGGGAGCCAAGTGTCAAGCGAAAGAAAAGATAATCGAAAAAACGTGGAACTAGCTATTTAACTCGCTATGATTTTCCCTTTTGTCGCCGGGGTTATGATGTCACCAATTGATTTGCTTCCTTTTCTTCCCCCTAAACAATTTCCTTCTACAATACCCCTTTAACACATTTTATGAAAATCTATCTAGCTATTCTAAACAGTTTACAGCCCGTTTGCCTCAGCGCTTTTCCCTTTCGCAACTGCCATTTTCATTCGAAAAGCTGTCGAAATATAATTTCTAGAAAGTCTAATTGTACTACACAGATTTTTGCAGTGGTTTTAATTCACACATAATTTTATATATATGTATTCGATATATCTTCAAAAAATTACTTTGCGCTTGTTGCCGTTCGCACTCTCTCTTTTAGCAACACACGAAGATATTTCATCTGACACTGGCAATTCCTTTGAAATTTTTTCCTAGAAATTATCACCTCCATACCTTTTAATTTTTTACCTAGCACTCGCCCCCACTTTTCTGTGATCTCCGCGACCCCAAATTAAGAGATTGATGTCCCGACCTTTAATACAGGGAATCTCACTAGACACAGACCTTTGTACCCCCCATACAACTCTGTCCATAAATAAACCAGTCAAAACGCCCTGTTTTATAAACCACCAAGTACTATCTTGTACCACCTCTAAATCTCTGGGGAAAAAAAAACAAAAAAAAAATTTAAAAACAAATAAAGTAAAAGGGCGACTTTTACTTAAATTATTCTTTCTGATTCTTCCAATTTCTCTCGTGTAATTTTTTTTGGCCCTTTAGAAGGCCCCAAATTTATGTTTTTCCCCGTTTGCCGACAAAGGGCGCTTAAGCACGCTCTCCACGGATGCGACAGCGGCTGGATATCCTTTGGCATAGGGTCCCCTTAGCGTGATCGCAAAAAAGGTTTGGGGTGTTTTCAAAAAGACCCAGGTTTGGCCTCTGAAGCTTCCTCAGCCCCTACGGCAAAGACGGGAAGGGGAGGTCGTCTTGAAATTTTGGGAAAATCTAAAGCACCAGCCGGAAAGGGCAGCTTCCTGAGACAATTGGGTGCTCTTCGGGAAACGGGGGTCTCAGGGAGGGGCCCGTGCCTGGCCTATCCCGGGTGAGGTTTCTTGAGACCCCCGGTGGGGGGGGCAACATGCGCCCACCTTCGTGCCAGCTGCTTTGGGGGCGCCTTGCCACCATTAATTTCCGAGCAGTCTCTTTGTGCGAGCCATATTACAAACCTTGGAACGTATAGTATCCATAACTAAACTGCTTCGCCTTAATAACTTCCCCACCGTCCACGGGACTCGAATGCTGCTTTGCGATTGGTCTTTTACCTACTCCCAAAGGGGGGGAGGGTTTGTTTTCAGATCCCTCAATTTTCTTCTTTATTTTTTTCTTTTTTTAATTTAATTTCGGGGTTTTCCTTTCTTTTCTCTCTCTCCCATACAAAACCCCTACTTAGTTTATATTCTAAATACCTGCTCAATTTTAAACCTTTGGTCAACGAACGGTCTGTAAAAACTGTGGGATCTTCCATCTCTCCCAAACCCCAACGCCGTTTATTCGTCCCAGCAGAAGTACAAAGTCCTTATGTCTAGGGAGGGAAGAAGAAAAAAAAAAAAAAAAAGAAAAAAAAAAGAAAAAAAAGGGGCCAAAGCAATCAACCCAAAGATCATGTGACCAGGGATCAAATATATATATATAAAATTATATATAATATATTATATATATATATATATTAATATATATATATATATATATATATATATATTATATATAAAATATATTATATATTATCCTGGCCAGGCCAGATATGGGGTCCCCACCGGGGGTACTAAACATGAATGGTACAAAAAAATTTTATAGAGTACTGTAAATACTTTTAAATTGAGCCTTCCCGCACGGGTGTTTAGTCTGATTTTTTGATGAAATGGGGGGGCTCCCATAAAAAAGATTTTCAGCTTGACGTTGGGGGGTTTTCCTCATTTCCTTTAAAATCAATCAAAACGATCGTTGCAAACTTTGGACACCTATTAAAATTTTTGATTCTCTACCAATTGTTCCTAGGTTTTTTTTAAAATTTCCTCATTTTTTGGGATTTCCCCAAAAAAAAATTTGGGGTATTTTCCCAAAAATCGGGAATAAATCCCTAAATGGGGGAAAAATTTAAAAAATATTCCCAACAGCTCTTGTAGCTAATTTTGATTTTCTACAAATTATTCCGATGTATATTTCAATTTTCCCCCTATTTGGGGGTTTATTTCATATTTGGTGTTTTTTGTTTTTTTGGGGGAAATTTATTTTTGGGAAGGAGAAAACATATGTAGAATGGTTTCCATGAAAATGTTTTTTTGTTTTTTCCCTGAAATGTTTAATGGTGATTTTTTTTTTGCGGGTGTGGCTGACTGTCTGACGGCATGATGCAACCATCAGCGGGGAAAGAGGCACGGATCGACTGTATCATCCACTGCTCTGATGATGACACGAGCCTCTGGTTCCCACAGGATTTGGACTCCGGGAAACACATTGCTCGGGCTGCAGAGATCGGGCAGCATGATCCAGTCCTGGAACGCCAAGGGCCTTAAAGAAGGAGGATACCACACAAAATTTCACCGTAAATGTCGTAGTCTCTTCATAAAGAAGCACTGGTTTCTATCCTTCCCAAGGGTGTCAAATAGATCGCAAGCGTCGCCCCCAGGAGGAGGGCTAAAGGGATCCCCCCTAGTACTAGCGGGGTGTATCCAAAGTTTCTCTTCTGCAGAAGTAAAGAAAGTACATGAAAGCAGCAAAGACAAGGGAGCCACTCATCCAGTGTGTTGACTACGAGCAATGAAAATCCCAAGCACAAAAAAGGAAACTCACCAAGAATCCTTGGTTTACTTGCAGAACCCTTTGTTGCTCAGAGGGTCACTCCCACATCGTGCTACAAACTCTTCACAAAAAAATGATTCCCCAGGGGCCCCCAGGTCTGGGGCAGGTAAAAATCAGGAAGAAAGCGAGGGCACGCTACAAAGGGGCTGAATAGAAGCCCTCGAGGAACTCTTCTTGTATAAAAAGGACTGAATTTTTCCCCAACCCGAGGTACTGCCTAGATAAACCCCCAATCTAGGTTTTAGAGATCCATGTGCCCCCGGGGTATTTCCACGAAACCACGACAAAAAAACATGTTCGCCAAGTTTGAAACCGATTTTGGGGAATCACTAGCTTTGTCCCAGATGAAAAAGGGAAAGTTTCTAATCTATCCACGGCCTCTCAATGGACGACCTCCCCCGACAAGCACACAAAATACAAATCGCAAAAACAAGAGCCAAATCTGAAGATATCAAACCCAAAGCAAAAATGCACTGAGGAATGAATCAAAAAAAGCAGTTTTTGATCCCATGGCCTCCCCGATACAATCAAGTTTTCTGCATCAGTCAAATTCCTCACACCCTGCTGCAGGAGAGTGTAGTGTCAAACTCCCTCTGAAAGAGCTCAAGTCTTCCCCAACATCCTTCGGCAGTGATTGGTTTTTTTGCTGTTACCAGTGGCAAGACAAAGCCACCCAAGCACGTACTGCTTCCAATGCTGAAAGTGTTTGACAGGAAAAACAGAACTGATCCGAAAACTGAATCGTCTTGGCCACGTGTGTCCTACTCATTTTGAGGAGTCGATACAGCCCTTTGTATCCAAGCTGGGAATTTTAAAAGGGTGACATTTCCCTGCCCCGCAAACATCTACCCCGGGGTGTTCCAAACCCCGGGCCCGGATACATCGACCGCTTGAAAAAAACACCCCCAAAAGAGCATACTTCTCACAGAGTCAATGGCATTGCTGCCTTCCAGGTTTCAGGGCCCTTTCCAGAGAAAGGGCCTGCCAGAGATTACCAATCCCAAGATAAAAAAGCATCAAATTTTTGCCTATACAATGTTGGGCGGCGGGCAGGGCCACCCAGGATTGAGACTGCGTATGTCGACACTACCAAAGAGGGCCAGGATTCAAAGACCAAAACCATATCTGGGTTCTTACTCGAAGCAGACCTGAGAACCCTCCCCCCAGCATTGGCTGGGGTTCAAAACAAAAACCCCCAGGAAAATTGCAGTGGTCCAGGACATGTAACTCCTGCCCCTATCAAAGCTCCCGCAACAGAAAGTCCACCCTTAATGAAGTCCTTTGGGGAAACGCATGCCTCATGCAGTCCTTACAGCTTAAAAAGATTGTGTGCTGTTTTTATCAAGCCTCTATGCCCAAAACTGCCGAGGTTTTTTCTGGAAACAGAGAAGTTAAGAACATTACCCTCAGGATGGGCGTCTTTCCCCACAATCGGCAATCTCCTCTCCACCATAGGAAGAGGGTTTCGGATGCGGTCTTAGAGATCTGTGTGTGGAAACAGTGTCACGAGAAGGATTTAGTGTCGGGTGATGGACGGCCGGGGGTACAACAGACAGTGAACTCAAGCTCGTGTATGAACCTGATGAGGGTTCATGGAAAAGGTTCCTTCCATGGCTAGAAAAAACCTTCAAGGACATACACCACTGGATGGAAAACTGAGAACATCAAAAACTTCCACAGCAATGTTCTCAGGGGAAACCTTTTTAAAGCTGATGGAAGTGAAACATCACACATTCCTGAAACTCTTCCCCAAATTTTTCTTGAACCCCGAGATAACCAACCCCCTCAGATCTGGATGTCATACCTGGACATGGTTTTGGGTCAGCTGGGCCTGGTTTTGACCTCCCGAGAAGGCAAATGGGTGCTTCACCCAGGACAATCCGCAGATGATACCCTGGGGTTTTTTCCTATGACAAGGGGAACTATGCCCATTCCCCCTACTACTATGCCATTGCTCGATGCCCTTGAAAACCCCAAGGGGCCATGAAAACTTCATGCAGGTGCTTTTCGGTCCGTCGGTAGCAAAATCCCTTTGGGGCGATTTTCCCGTGGACCAACCAACGAAAGACATCAACAAGAAACCCCCAAAACCAGGGGCACAAAAGGGGTTCACCTGAAAGGTGGAGCTGTCGCCAGGATACCTGACCGGAGTATCCGCAGCAGATACTTAGGCAGCTCAGGGCCCTGGTATAGGCTAAAATATCTGACTTCACCACCCAACCCACAAAGCCCAGGATTGAAGAGATGAGGGCCCATGTCCCCAAACTTTAGTCACTGATGGGGACCGCTGGTTGAAAAACCCCTTTAAAAGCAGAGCAAGGATCTTGTCAGTTTGTCAACTGCGACTACAGCCCACCAGAAGTTTTCCAAGACCTTCAGGGGGCCCACAGAATAGGAAAGGGGGCATATCAAGCCTTCAAGGAAAAGCCCTGGGGGAACCCTACGCCAAATATACAGTTTCATGAACGATACGAAAGAAACTGAGAACGTTCACTAACATCAAATGAAACCAGCTCACAAAGGGCCCTCCAAGGAGGCTATCTTGAAAAGGGTGACAGGGAAATATTTGGGCCAAAAGATCCTGTTGCTGAGAACAAAAGCTCAAAATGATGAGGTCTTGGGTCATCCCCTGGGGCCTTTGCCCTGGGCATTTCCCGTGATGGGTCTCTCCGCAAGACCAAAAAGGCTCCCTAGCAAGGAGTTGGGAGGAATTTTTTTTGCAGAGGGGGGATCCCCGAGCCCCCTGTACCATAATTTTGGGGTAGCCTGGTCAAAACTGAAGGGAAAAAGCAAAACTTTTTTCACAGCTTGAGGCCCCGCACTGATCACATTGCCCTGGGTGCTAAAACAGGCCATTGATGTTGGTTTTTTACCTACAAGGAGCATCCATCAAAAATGCAGAACGAGCCAACAAATGCAGGCACAGGGTCCATTTTTAAGAACATTCAAACCGGCACAACATCCCAGTGGGAAAATTACTCGGTAGTTTTTCCCCAACAGGGAATCTCATCAAATTCCGGTAGAAGAATGGAAAAAACCCCCACAGGGAAAAGCTCGAGGGCAAAGCTGTATTCACATGTGACACTCTGCTTCAAGATCACCAAAAAGGGAGTGGGAAAAGGCTCCTACTTAAGGCAAGTCAAAAGAACAACCACGCCCCCCTTTTCCATCACTTCATCAGCAAATCTGGGTACAAATCTGTCTCATCACGCAGAGGATACGACTCATGGTCCTGTGTCTGGGGATGTGCACAAAATCCCATCCCACCTGTTCCAGAAGTGCGGGACGAAGAACCGGCAAAATTCCTGGATATCCCACACTGAGGGTACACTGGAGGCAGCGTGTGTGTTCATTGTTGGGATGCATGCCTTTACGGCGTGATACCGTCGTGCCTTCGCTGGCCGGGGGAAAAATGCGACACTCAGCAGGGGAGGGACAAACATACCAGGAAAGCTTTCCAAACTTGGGCCCATGGGGGTGTCTCCTGAAAACCCTTTTAGAACTACAGGAAAACCCTGCCCATGTACCGCCATCTACCCCACAACTGGGTGAACAAACTTCGGGATGATTTCTGTGCGAGACGTGGGAGGTGAGTCAAGTCAAATCCCCCCTTGTGAGGAAATGCCTCTTTATGCATCACACTGCAAACTACCAGGGGTGCGATCTGGGGAGAAGTCTGCAGAGGGCCCGCCTTTGTTGCGAAACCCAAAAACTGCGGCTGGATGCAGATGAGGACGGCAAGCTTGCTGTCAACTGGAGCGAGGCTCCCACACCAATGCTGTTATGCAGCTCTGCCTCAAATGTGTGCGGGCATGCGAACCCCTAATGCACTTTCCCCCAGCATGGCCTGAAATGTACGGGCTGTCAGGTTACGACATGCCAAACAAGGGTATTGAAAGAGCCGGTAGCACAAAAGTCGATTCCGATCTGACGTAGATGAAATTTAGGAGGATTAATTGGGGGCCCTAATTAAGTACAAGCCCTGGGCATGCTTAGTGTGTATTTACAGGGCTTTAATAAATTGCAAATTTCTATATTTATTTTAGTGACATTTAGGCATTCCTGTCCCCAAATTTGACATTTTTAAAAAAATTCTGAATTTTTTGGTAGGGTGGCTATTCAAGAAGTGATAAAGACCATTTAAACTACCTTTTTCAAAGGGGTATCATATCAAAACATAAACAGAGAATGTAGCAAACTAAAAAAACCCAAAGGGAATTAGTCACCCCGGTGGACCCCTCCCAAAAATTTGGTCTTGGCTCAAGGACTATATATATATTATATTATAAAATAATAATAATTTTATATATAATTAAAATTATAATATATATAATATATATATATTATATATATAATTTTATATATATATATATATTATAAAAAATAAATTAAAATTTAAATATATTTTAAATATTTTCCAAAAAATATTTAAAAATATTATAAATATTTAGATATTTTTTTTAAATAATTTATATATTATTTTTTTTAAAAAATTATCCAAAAAAAAAAAAAGAAAAAAAAAAAAAAAACAAAAAAAAAAATAAAAAAAAAGAAAAAAAAAAATAAAATTTGGTTTTTTAAATTTAAAAAATTTTATAATCTTATATAATTTTATTTTATAATTAATTAAATTATATAAAATGTTAAATTTTTAAAAATAAATAAAAATTTAAAAAATAATAAAATATTAAAAAAAAATAAAAAAAAATTAAATTAAATTATTTTTATATTTTATAAATTAATAATTTTTTTTAATTTTTTATCCATACCCCTAAGAAAAAATTAAAAAAATTAATTTTAATTATTTAAAATTATTTAATATAAAATTTATTATTTTTTTTATTATTATTTAAAAAAAATTTATTAAAAAAAAATTAAAATTTCAAAAATAATATTTTTTATAAAATTTCTAAAAAAAAAAATTAAAATTTAAAATTTAATAATCAAAAAATTATAAAATTTAATTATTATTTAAATATAAATATAAAATAAAATAATAAATTAATATTAATAAATTTTAATAAATAAAAAAATAAAATTAAATAATAAAAAAATAAAGTAAAAAAACCCAAAAAAAAAAAAATTATTAAAAAACGATATGTCAGAAAAAGTATACAAGGCAACACCAATACTTTTTAGTTTTTTCTTTAACCCAAATTCCTTGAGGCGCCAGGGGGGGAAAAGGGGAAAAGAAGGAAGGGCGGGTTTTCCGGGAGTGGAGGGAGAGGGGGCGGAAGGAATAGTCGGGCCCCTTTTAAATAGGCGGGACAAATCTACCCCTCCTTATATAATATATGTTCCCACCGGCCTATGGCCCCGCACACCATAAATCCGCCCCTGGCGTCGGCCATCACTTTTTTTTTACAATTCGTAACCCCTACCGTACAGCAGAGACCCCCCTAAAATAAAGTTTTATGTGGCGTAGGCCATTTCTTTTTTGGTATCAGTAATTAGTATGCATAATGTAACCTCTAAATAAGGAAAATAACAATAATTTGATTCAAATTTCCTTTTAACATTTATTTTTGGACAAAGAGTTCCTGAGATTCCTGGGAAAGACAGTTTATAATTTAGATAGATATATAGCCAGAGCTGGACTGTATTTGGATATATTTGTATTTAAATACATTTGTGTATTAAGAAATCTATTTATAAATACATAAGTTTTCATGTATTTAAATGGCTGGTGTGAGCTGCGGGATAGGGGGTTAGAGCTCTAACGACAAGTTCAGTTCCTGTTCTGCTGTCTGATAAGCGTGTCTGGGATTCTGTTCTCATCAGCCACTAGTATTCGGTGCTTCCTCCAGCCATTTCTATACTGTATTTAGCTCCAAGAATTTCATATTGTTGAAAGTGTGTGCAAAC
>JACEEZ010010842.1:0-45000 GCA_016584305.1 Chionoecetes opilio | reverse complement strand
ATTTATGAGTATTTTTATGTATATTGCGTGCTCTAACAACTGCCTAGAGGCAGTTGCTGGTTTTGACAGCTCAACGTCTTTAAATACGTCATCACTGTGCCTGCAGAATCCCAAAGTTGCCCAGAACAGCTGTTGGAAGTCGCTTAAGTCGTGCAGACCGGGAAGTAAAGCCTCTCTGAATGTAGTCCCTGGTCTGCGCGTGACTCCCTCCTAGCCCGCCACACCAGCCACGCGCTCCCTCGCCCCCCTCCCGTCCCACCCGAGCAGCCCTCGCCTCTCACCCTCTGTTCAAGGTCGCCCAGGAAGGAGGCACCCTCTTCGTTCCTACCCCTTGCCGCCAGCCTCCCCCTCGCCTCATACACCCACACTCCCACACACAGACATGCCTTCCCCCCACCACATCATGCATAGCTCATGCATAACATCATCCCCCCTTTACAGCTTGACCGTCTTGGTCAAGCAAAGACACCCACATCTTAATTAGCACTTAAGAAAATACAGAAACATAATACATGTACAAACAATAATAATTAAATTCCTTTTTACAATGAAAGCAGCAATTACATAATTCTACCTCCACCATCAACCTGTATAGCAGAGCTGGGCACGTTCCTGGATTTGGGGTAGTCCGTACCTGTACTTCCGTACTTCGGGACGCGGGTCGTCCGTACCTGTATTTTCCGTACCTTATTTTTACTTTGTTCTGTCCGTACACGTACCTCCGTACCTCCGTACCTGTACCCTATAACTATTAAAACGCGCCTGAAAAATATAGTCAGTACCCTCAAAAATAAAACAAAATACAAGGCTATAATACATCAGAGCTTCATAAATATATATAGCAATATATATTTACCATCAAATAATCATCAAATCAATTAAAATAAAATTTGGTCTCCAGTCTTCACAGTTCACAAATGAGTGAAATGACTAATTAGTTTAAATCACCAAGTTTATTCTAGAGTGTATAACTCCTACTCCACTCTTCCTTCTCCTCCTTGTACTGCTTGCTACACCTCCTTGTAGCCTAGGAGGTGCATGTTGCCCCTCACAAACACCAGCTGCTCAAAGTTTATGTTGCTGAGGCTGGACCTCTTCGGCCGCTATGTCTCCCGCGGAGCTGAACAGCCTTTCCACGGCAGCAGAGCTGGGGAGAGGGGTGTTGTACCTCTTGAAAAGGTCCAGCCAGGCATTCCTGTAGGGGGTGGGGAACAGGTTGGGACTGAGGGGATGTCCACCATCTTCCTTTTCCAGTCCTCCAGGGTCTTGACGATGGTCTCCTCCACCTCTTCCTGTCGCCTCAACCTCAGGGACTGGGTACTGGAGAGCAGGAGGTGGAACTTGTCCATCCTCTCCTTCCTTTCCTCAGGCTGCTCCTCCTCCTTTGTGCCCACAATGTCCTTAACCTCCCTGACGATACGGTCCTTGATGTCGGCGGCCTGGTCGGGGCTGAAGTGCCGCACCAGGGATATGGTGTAGTGGGGGTGGAGGGCAGTGGCCATCAGGAAGTCGGCATCCTTAAGCTGGTCGGCAAACCTGCCGTAAAAGCCTTTGCCACTCCCCTCTTTCCCCAGCAGTGCAGTCACCAAAGCCTGGGCATAATGAAGGTTCCTGTAAAAAAAAAAAAAAAAAATATTTTTAAACAATTATACTAGGTAGCTTTATAAAGTGTTACAAGTGCTGTAGCTATCTAATATAAAAATTTACTTGCCTGTCAACCTTCAGCGTCTCCAGCTGCACCCGCATCAACTGCAAGTTGGGCATGAAGGTGCCCATGTAGGCGTTGGCCTCGGACTGGAGGCTGTCCAGGCACTCTGCTACAGGCTGCATGACCTTCAGGTACTCAGAGAGGATCTACAAAAAAAGTTTAGAATTATTTTATTTATTTAAAATTAAATCTAAAAAGTTGCACATCATTTAGTTAACCTTATAAGTAATATACATTATAGAAAAGTATACAATTGTCAATTAGAACTTTAATTAATTTCACTCACATGTTTATCCCTTTCGTCAAACGTCGCCACCCCTCCCTTGCTGAGGATCTCATTCAAGGCCCTCATCTTGTCCGGGTTGGAGAGGACGTCCATCAGGCTCTGGACGGCATCGTAGTAGGAGTTCCACCTTGTAAAAAAATTGAAAAATAATTACAAACAAGTAACTAAATATTTCAAACCGTTCTATTGTTGACCGCAAAAAAGATAATCTATTAAATATAAAATATTGCTGAATGCCTAGTGACGCAATAGGTCTTCAGCTTCCTCCCAGTCTTCTCCTTGATGGAGTTGGCCACCACAGAGCTGCGGTTTCTGCAGGTTCCAAGTCCCCTGGGCCTTGCGGCAGCCTTTGTGAACGGCGCCCTAAGGCCTGGTTTCCACTCGGCCACAGACGGACGTCGGCGGTGGCGATCAGGTTCAGGGTGTGTGCACTGGAATTAAAAATGTTTTCAAGTTTTTATTGAATTTTTTTAAAGTTTTTAACTTCTGACGTTTATATTATTTTCATATTTGTTTCAAAACTTTTAAGTTTTAACTGTTATCACAGAAACATACATACCCACATCTGTAGTGCTTGGGCAGCTTAACCACAGCAGGAGCCACCTCCTCCAGCTGGGCATGCAGGTTGGCAGGCTGGCCAACCACCACCTCAGGGTCCTGCTCCTCCTCTTCCTCCACAGGCATATTCCCCACACCGAAGTGTGTTGCCAGGGTTTTCCCATCGTTGTTGGTTTGTTTATTCCTGGTACCTTTGTTATTTGAATGAAATTAATTGGTTAGGATTTTTCCTTGATTTAAACTTGAATTGAGGATTGAAACTTGTCTTATGACTTCACTATTTGATTATAGTATGAACACTTCTCGCTGCGGAGAGTACTGAAATGGGAATTAATTTAAGTGGAAGGGGTATGAGTTAAGGTTAAGGGGAAATGGTATGAGTTAAGGGGAAGTGCTGCCACCAGCTCAGGCAAGTAGTTCTTTGGTTTTACTTCCTGGGCACGTTTGAATAGATATGTATTAGATTTATCTTGGTAGTCGTGATTGATACTTAGAATTACACCGAGTAAGGCTGACTCTTTTTGGAAGTGTGGGGAAGTATTATCCTAACACGCGGAATAGTCACCTGGGGTTTTTGCAATAAACACAAGAACTATATTTGAAACATCATCCTATTTATTCACCATGAAACATTATTTCTGTTTGAGATCTTAGACACATACATAAACTCTAATTTGGAACGGGCAAGGTCTTTAGAGCATAACCTCCCTCACAGAATCATTCTTAGAACTACCACCTATGTCTGTATCAACTGAGCACTATAGGTATACATGGAATATATATATAGGGGAGAAAATGTGAGAGTAATGAGTTGGTGTGGGGATTCACTGTACCATGTGGCCTGGTTTCTGGAGAGGAAGGAGCGAGAGACTCCCGTCGAAGCCTACAATGAAGTGGAGAGGCGACTCCGTTAATAACACTTATAAGGATGGGGCAGGCCTTCTATGCGTTAGTGAAACTGAACAACTGTACCTATATATATATAGAAATATAGATAGATATAATATAACAAGGAAGGGGGGAAACAGGAGCGAGGTGCCGAGGTCTTACCTACAATGAAGTGTAGAGACGACTGACTCCTCGTGGTAGCTATGGTGAAGTTGGGATGAAAGGGAATGTTCGAATTCTATGATATTGGCCTCTCCTGAAGAGCTTATAGACCCTGAATGACTAATTAACTAATGAAACAAGTGTACCTATGAAAGGGCTGCCTATAATACAGTTCTGTTACTTTGATATAGAAGAATTTAATATTTTTACTCTAATATCCAGGGAAAGTGTTATTGGTTTTTTTCAAGCATACGAACGCGTTTTTTTTAGAGCGACGTGGTATGGGAGTCTGAATAGAAATTTGGTAGACTTTCAATTTAGCGAATAACTGGACTAACCCATCCATGTATGACCGTGATCTTTCACTATGGCGACTATTTTGAAGGACATTAAGAATCTAGGAGTGTTCCTTGATCTGATAGGGGGGTGAGGGGAGGATGAAAAACTTTGAATCCTTTAGTTATCAATGATCGCGAAATAAGTGTCCCACGAATTTTGACTCGTACCCGGAATGTCGGGGGAGGGAGTGAGGGAAGGAAGGAAGATTGAAATGGGAGATAGGAAGAAAGAAGATAAATTACACGAGAAACGAAAAGATTGAATTGCTGACGGGCATAACCCGGGAATTGTATGATAGGAATTCCCATCCTATCTCTTCCGAATAACGGGCATTGCAGAAGTACTTGAAGGCAGCCACATAGTTGGCGCCGTTGTCCGTGGTGGTGGCCACCACCTTGTTCCCCAGGCCGAACTCATGGTGGACATCAAAGATGGCCTGCGCCAGGACCACATTAGTCTGCTTCTCCTGGAATTTTTTTCATATATATAGTGTGTTAAGCGATAATTTTTTTTTTTTTTTTTTTTTAGCTATATAAGGTAACTCAAGTTAGTTACTACTTACAAGTTAGTTTAAAAGCTAAACAATATATTCATTGTTATGTATAAAGTTTTAACTTTTAATTTTTTCTTTTTTTTAATTACCTTGATCTCCTTGCACGCCAATGTGCCATGTTGGCGGCGGAGATCCTGGCCGATCCAGTGGCACGTCATGCCAATGAAGGCCCTGTTGTGCACCGTCCAGCTGTCGGCCGTTGTGGCGACGTAGCTGGTGTCATAACAGCATACTGAAGAGGTCCGACTTGGCGTGGCGGAGACCTGGTCGATTTCCCTGCCCAGGGTCCTCCTGGACGGAGCGGAAAACTCCGGCGCCAGGAGGCTGAAGAAATGCCTGGTGGTGGGGTGATCTATGAGGCTCAGGGCATCATAGTGTCAATGAACCACCTGAAATAGATTTTAAAGAATTAAATCTTGTTTATTATCAGAAGTTATTTTAAAAGCTTAAACTTTACTGCTGGGTATAAATGCTTCTTTTATTATACCTGGTGCAAGTCTTCCTCAGCACCTCTGGGGTCACTATGTCCTTCCGGCTGAAGGACTCCTCCAAGCAGAGCTGGCGGCCACCCCTCTTGCGGGGAGTTCGTCCTCCCTGGCCTTGGGGCAGCCCCTCTTGCTCGCCCCATCAAAGGCCGTCCTGACGCACTGAAGCATGCACTGTGCATCTGAAAACAAGAAAATATAAATAAAATATTAATTATTTAAAAAATTGATGGTATTTCGCGACTTGTATGCTAAGCACTGTAGGCAACTAGGCATTATGCACTTATTCAGATAATTTAATTTTTACTTACTTTTTCATAATGCTTCTTCAGGTTCACCTTGCTCCTGGTGGTGTAGGTGTAAGTGGCAGCCTTACCCTTAGACAGGCAGGTTTTCTGCTGACACCTAGCCCTCCAGTGTGCACAGACTTCCCCTCCAGTGTGTCATTCTCTGTCCTGACATATGATCAAAGACAAAGAACCTGCAATTTTTTTAAGTTTTAATTGACACGATGCGATAGGCGATAAGAACATTAACTTATTAAGATCATAAGATGTCAACTTAAAAATATTAAAATTAGTAAAATACTGCAATAGAACAGTTAGATTTGTCTTACTTCTCAAGGTGCCACAGCATAGCCTTTAGCTGTCTGGTGCCCTCCTGCCTCTTCCTCTGATCCTCCTGCTCAGTCCCACTCTCCTCTATGTCCTGGGTGAACAGCTGGGAGGAGTCCAGCTCCACGTCAGACAAAGAAATATCTGACGTCCCCTGTGGTGTATGGGTTCTGGACGCAGATGGTGCAGGCGTGCTGGTTCTGTAGCTCACACTACTACAGCTACTATCCCCAGACACACTCCTGCTCCTGTCGCTATCACTTCTTTTCACGTATTTGTCCATGTTTTAGTTGTAAACACTAAACAGTAAGCAATAGCAGTGAAACTTTGAAACGCGTTGCCGGTGATGTGACTGTAAACATAAACGTTGTTGATCTTGAGCTTGATGCCGCACGTTTTGTGTTTACCAGGCACCACAGATGCACGGATCTCTCCTTTATTAAATATCAGCTGACAGCTAGTGGCAAATTGCCCCGCCAAAACGCGTGAAAGTTATCTGTGGAACTGTTTTTTTTTTTCGTCCTTCGTTTTTGTTTTTTTTTCTCATAGAAATATCGGTACGGATAACGGACCCAAAATTTCGCAGGTCCTACCTGTTACTTCCGTACCTTTGAAAAACTTTCGTACCTCCGGACTTCCGGACCTAGTTTGGAAGTCCGTATGTACGTGATGTCCGGAGTACGGACAAAGGTACGGAAGTAGCCCAGCTCTGCTGTAATATACTGCAGATAGGTGAAATTTTGGAGAATTGTGGGTTTGGTGAAACAGGCATGAAATTTGGCAGACCATTAAAAAGGTGCTTGGGAAGATATTTGGCTAATAGGTGCCATTCCGATTCATTCCATTAGCGGAGTGGCCTGCCATTTTTAACAATGGCTGCCAAAATATCTTCTCGAATGTTTGTATCCGCCATACATGGTGCTCTGTGCATTCTTTATGGTTTTTTTCCTCTATTTTTTTTTTCTCTCTCTAGTTTTTTCTACTTCCAGTGCATATGTAATTGTTTTTGGTACAATAGATGTGGCATTAGTCCACAAGATGAACTAGAATAACAAATAACCTTTTTAATATTATTTGGAGCCAGAAGGCTCCATGATGGCTTGTGATTTGGCCTTGGATTCAGGAATGCAGTTTTTGTTAGACTGTGATGTTACTTTAATACAGACTCCAGCTATTTTTAATCATTTCACATATTTTGCCATGGATTCTTCTGCTTTCGGTGATGACAATGGCCAAAGTTTACAAGGTGTGATCCCCTACAGCCCGGGACGTCAACACAGGGTCTAGAAACTGACTGTAGCAGTTCGTTTCTTTGTCAGAATACACGTCAGATGTGCTATCACTTTCGCGAGCCGAGTCTACACGTGGCAACACAGGAGCAGGGTACAAGACATTGCTGAGCTTCTTGAGGTTTTGAAAGGATTTTGCTGGTTTGCCCACATCATCAATCTTTCAAGGCTTGATGATGGGGAATGGCATTGAAGAACACTACAGCGGCACAAGGCGCAAGTGCACGACTCCGATGTAGCTCCTCTCAACAGAACAAATGCAGCGTGAGAGAGCGTAAGAAACCCCCAGAAGATGCTGCTGATGGCTCCTTGCAGTGGCAATCCTGGTTTACTGTAACAGATTGCAGATAGTTGGGCGTGTTTATAACCAAATTAACTGATCAAAAGTTTTTTTACCTTTTTATATTATGAGTATTTGAATTCATGTATTTAGATACCCTAAATTATTTAAATACTGTATTAGTACATGACAACCATGTATTTATAAATACTTTCTAAATTCGCCAAATGTATTTAAATCGTATTAATACAATTGTTTTAAATACTGCCCAACTCTGGCCACTTCCCCTGTCTATCCACTTCTTACCTATAAATACACTATTTTCCAAACGCATGAATACTACCACAACACTTAAAGGAGGATTACCATGGTGTCATCTTGCGGTAGTATGGGTAATACAAGTTAATATAAGGCTAGTCTTAGGTTAGTAAATTACTATATTTTACAAGTTAGGTTAGTTAGTAATAACGTTTTTTGGGGGGGGGCCTCGCTAGGGGAGGAGAAAAGTACTATTTTTAAGTACAATAACTACAATGCAGTTTAACTACCAAAGTGTCTTTTGGCACAGCCACAGTCTATACAGGTTCTGCGCGTGTTCCCCTTCATAAAATTAGCATGTTTAAGTTTTCATTAGACAGGGAGCCTCCTCTTGGCCCTGTTGAAGTCATTGCCAAGGAGAACAATACTAAATTAAGCGTTCCACCGCGCCTGGACCGGCATCGCCGTGTTGTACCTCATATAGGTCAATGAGCGACCTCTCACTTGTTCAGGCTGGGTATGCCAGACTGTCTGTCCATTTGCCTGCAGCCCCACTTTGGTGTGAGCTAATATTAATATAAAACCCGTGATCAAAGGATATTTTCATATTTTCATAAGATGTTTTAAGTATGTTATTGTGGCATAATAGTTGGCTCTAGCATGATGATATTCATGAGCTGCTCACATATTTGTGGTCTTTTGCTAAAAAAAAATCTTATTATTTAAAACAAAAAAAATTACAAAGAAACTTAGTTTTTTTTTTTAGTTACCACTGGATCTTTGTTTTTAACCTCACATGTATGTTTAGACACCAAGATTGTTTAGTCTCCTATCTTAGAAACAGAGATATGGACATAAAATAATAGGTAGTTGATGGCCTTCTGGAAAAGTGCCAAAAAACAAGTTTAATCCATTTATTCAAATTTATCCATAGCTTATATCTTTTTAGTATCAAAAGGACCATTGTGCAAAATTTGGTGCTTTGTAGCAAAAAGTGCACAATTACATCACTATCCGCTGGGCACGCTACACTCAATGAGTTAGTAAATTATAGATCTTTCCCGCCCTTATTAGAGTGTTTTTTCCTCAGACCTTCACAATCACATTAGATACCTCTACAATGTAATTATAAATTGGGGGAGAGATGCCCCGTTCATCCCCTTCCCTCCTAAACACCTCCCTGGACCTCTCAAAAATATATTTATTTTAATATTACTAATCTACCTCACGATAACATAACCTCACTATAACCTCCTAGCGCGAACCTCCCCCCCAACACTTACTACCTAACCTAACCTTTTGTAAAATACTAGTTATATTTTACTACCTAACTAGCTTTATTACTTGTATTACCCCTACTACCTCAAGATGATCACCCCACATGGTAGATCCTACTTCAATGATTGGTAGGTATTCATGCGTTTTTGTGAAATATATAAGTTGTATTTATAGTAAGAAGTGGATAGACAGGGATAAGTGCCAGAAGCTGGGCAGTATTTAAATACAATGGTATTTTAAATACGTATCTAAATAGTTTGTTAATTTAGAAGTGTATTTTAATAAATACCATTGGTTGTCCATGTATTTAATCAATATTTAAATACTTTATTATTAGATCTAATACAATTGAATTTAATACTCATATAATAAAATGTAAAAACTTTTTTATCAGTTAATTTGGCATAAACCCGCCAACTATCTGTCAATCTGATGTACGTGAAATACCAGGATTGCCACTGGCAGGGGAGGCAAGGAAATATCCTGATGTTGCTAGACATTTGGGCCTGAGAAGAATTTTCTAAGGAAACCCTTAAAATCTAAGGAATCCTAAGGGTCCATTTTTTTTCGGACATGTTAAATTTGTGTGTATTTAAAATGTATTTACAAATGTATCAAATACAATTGATGTATGTAGTATTTAGTATTTAAAATAACTTTCGTAAAATGTATTCATATTTAGTATTAAATACATTTCTCTCCATATGAAATTAAGTTTTAGTTTCAAATTAACATTCATGTATTTAGTGCCCCTCCTCTGTAAGTGGCCCGTGACCCAGACATTAGCAAACATACCGTACCCTTCGTTGCAAACCTACTCACACTTCGTCACCACTACAACCTTTACTACCTACCTGGACATGGGGTTGCACGGTTTGCAACCTCTCCCACTAGTGCGAATATTAACAATAATGAAGCGCTTATCTCTGAGTAGGAGTTTTTGTTGTGGGTGGCAGGTTGTTAGGGTGACGAACATAAGAAACATAGACATAAGAAATAAGGAAGCTACAAGAAGGCTGCCGAGGCCTAACACGTGTAGTTCCTGTCACCTACACTACCTACAATCCACCTTTCATCCCCATCCCATGAACCTATCCACCCCTCTTTAACTCCCTAATGACTCTGCACTAACTCCTGTCCTACTGAGTCCCTTCCTTCATTCACTTCACCCTATTTGTGAACCATTTTGTTCCCCTATTTCCTTCTAATTCTAAGCTTTTTCCACTTGAATCCGTTACTTCTTGTTCTACCTTGTTAAAGCCGTAAAAAATTTTCCTTTACCGTCCTTTAATTAAATCTCTTTATCCATTTATAAACTTCTATCAGATCGGCCCCTTAAACTCTGCGTCCCCATGAGTGAGTTGTAAACTTTAATAACTTCCAATCTCTTCTCATAACTAAGTTACGCATCCCTTGTATCGTTTTGGTCATCCTTCTCTGCACTGTTTCTAACAAGGCTATATCCCTCCTAATATGGTAGACCAAAACTGACCGCATAGTCCCTAGGTGATGCCTGACTAGAGGCCGATATGCTTTAATAATAACTTCCCCGCATCTTCTACTTTTAACGCTTCTGGTAATGATCCTGAACACTCTATTACTCTTATTTCTAGCCCAATAACTTGTTTCCTAGGTCGGGGTCTGGGCTTCACACTCACTCCAAGATCTTTTCAACCTTCTGATCTTTTCAGCGATACATGAGTATGGTGTATCTATTACCAGGGCTTTTCTACCGACCATTCATAATCGCTGCACTTATCAATATTAAATTCCATCGCATCTGAACTGCCCACTTCATTAAGGTTTATCTAAGTCTCTACCTGCAATTGTTTACATTCAGGACTGTGATCCAGAGTCCTACCTACCTTCGTATCATCAGCAACTTGCTGATATCACTGCTAATCCCACTACCCAGGTCCGTTTGTGTAAATCAAAATAGTTGTGAGAAATTTATCCACTAAAACCGCTCTAATTTTTGAGTAAGGATTAATTTGATGGTGTAATTTGCGCCTACCGCCAGGAGTGCGGGATACACACAAATTAACTATGTTATATATTATTATAGATTGGGTCAATTTACGAACACGACCAGGCATTTCAACGAAAAAATAAAATAATAATGAATAATTCCGGGACTCTGACATATCCCTCGGATTTTGGTCCGGCAAATCCGATATCCGGGAAATCGACGTTGTGTGTAGTAAGGATTCAGCATATTTTCTTTAAGTCTCATAATGGCTTTTTCTTTAGTTGTAGTTTCCGTTTGTTATTGATAATATTGATAATATTACAGAACATTAATTATACAAATAGCAGTATATCATTTATACTGATACAGCATAAGAAGGGAAATTGGGAGTGATTTTTGAAATGTCAGGAATCGCGCAGTTGGCCTCCACTGGAATTACTCAAACTGAGTAGCAGTCATTCTACAGTAGTCCTTTGGCCATATCCCCTAAAAATACGCTCACTAAGATTTCCACATTTATATATTAATCCCTCTCTCTTTTATTAAAACACTATTTATTCTCTCTCTCTCTCTCTCTCTCTCCTCTACCTTCCTCTCTCCTCTATCTCTCGTCTCTCTCTGGTCTCTCTCTCTCCTCCTCTCTCTCTCTCTCTCTCTCTCTCTCCTCTCTCTCTCTCTCTCTTCTCTCTCGTCTCTCTCCTCTCGATCTCTCTCTCTCTCTCTCGTCTCCTCTCTCATCTCTCGTCTCTCTCTCTCTCTCGTCCATGTAGCTATCACTATAATCTTCACCATCATCATCACTATCATTATTTTATTATTATCACCATCAACCACTATCAACCACCATCATTTTCACTATTATCAATATATTTTTTCCACTACCATGCATCATCATATCTCACACTATCATTTTCCTATCATCATCATCAATTATTATCTGTTTTCAATAACTAACCTGTTACAGTAGAACCTTCATTTAACAGACGAATTCTAGCCAAGCATGTTCATTATTTAGAGTTTTCCGCTAAAATCGAGAGAATCATACAGTATATAATAACCTTATAACCTAGAAAAGGAAAATAAAGAATTAATTTAGGCCAATACGTATCAATCATCAGGAGGAGGAGGAGAGGTAAGAGGAGGAGGCTAGGAGGAGGAGGGAGGAGGGAGGAGGAGGGAGGAGGAGGAAGGAGGAGGAGGAGTATTACAAGGAAACACTACACCAACAGACCAATAGGTCCTTAGCAAGCTGTTGCTTACTACACTACGACGAACTAGATAATTAGGATAGAAAAGGATAGTAAAGTAGGGAGGCTCCTCCCCACCCACCCACCCTTCCGCCGAGCTTGCCCGGAAATGAAGTGACCCATGGCATATTAAAACTGCATGGAATTTGTGAGGAAAGTTGAAAGCTGTAATCTATGGCTTAACTACTATAGTTTGTGGGGGTTAGTTTAGTGCTTGATAGATGGTCCATTTTATGTGTGTTTTATAATGGTGGGAACCAGTGGTGGAGTTCAAGGTTGGTGCCTGTAGCCTTGCCTGGCGCTTATCTTGGGGAGGCAGCAGTCAATCAGGCCCCAGCTCCGTTCAGAGAGGGTCCCACTGCGGATTGTGTACTTTCCATGTAGGACGCCGTACCTTCATGCCTCCCTGCGCAGTGACCCCTGTGTACCTTAAATCTCATGGTGGTCAATAACTGTCAGGACCCTACTGATCCCAGCCCGTCACAGTCGAGAGTAGTATGGTAAACTTTAGCTCGGGGCAATCTTTGTGGGTCAATGAGGTACTATGTGGTGTTGTTGTAGGCTCAGTGGAAAGTGTCAAGGTGTGCGGCAGCCTTGCCTGGCGCTTTCTTGGAGGCGCAGTCAATCAGGCCCACTCCGTTCAATCCACTGCGGTAAGTGCACTTTCCAGTAGGGCGCCATGCACTTCAATGCCGTCCTGCAGCCCGTGGACCCCTGGTATATAAATCCCGATTGGTGGTCACTAACTTTCAGGGCCCTTACTGAACCACAACCCGTCACAGGTCAAAGTTTTGTTAGTCACGCGTTTACCTCGGGCTGTCTTAGACGTTTGTGGGGAGGGTTGTATAGGACTCGACTCGCGATCATTTCCACGGCATGAGAGTAATTATCAGAGGCCCGCGGGATAAATTTTATTATTCCGAGAATAAACAGTGACAACCGGGGATCTGATATGAGATTTCATCGAGGCATTTTTAATGATTCTATTGTAATTGAGTTTACTAGCGTCTGAGGGCAGTGGCCCCTTCCATACGTTTACGAACACGGTTTGTGACGAGTACTTTGCTTCGTTTCGTTACAAACCGTTTCCTGCTTATTTAAATCCGATTGTTTCCTAGTTGAGCTTGACCGGGTCCTAGCGTGAAAGATTTTTCTGGGACTCACGTTCTAAATCCTTTGAAGATTTTAAAGACCTTGTTCCCCCCGGAAATGAGGTCACCTCTATCCTTCGGTTTGTTTAGTGGGAATAAGTTAAGTTTTTGAGCCGATTTTTCGTACGATTTATTACGCAATCTAGGTATCATTTTGGTTACTCTGCGCTGTATTTTTTCTTAGTTTTATCTATGTCCTTTTTATAATAAGGTGACGAACTGCACACAGTATCTAGATGGGGGCGACAAGCGAGTTTAAAAAGATGAGTATCACTTTTCAGATTTGAAACTGAAAGTTCGTCCAATAAAGTCAACCATTTATTTGCAGTTTTTACTACCTCTATAATTTGGTTATTCGGTTTGAGATCTTTTCGTAGATTAAACGCCTAAATTCTTTTTTCTTTATCAACACTTGTTAGTTGGAAATCGTTCATCACGTAACTTTTATGAGGGTTTGTCATTACCGATATGTAGTACATGAATTTTTCAGGTTGAAATTCATTTGCATGTTTTTGCCATTCTGTTAGCGGGGGGGGGGGGGGGGGGGTGTTTAAATCGTTTTGTATGGGTTGGCGCTGAGATTCAGTAGAGGCTATGTGTGGTGATTTGCGTGTCATCAGCAATTTCGAATCCTGTCATGTGATTCCCTCCTCAATGTCATTTTACTATATAGTTAGAAACAGGATATGTCCCGAGGAACCTGATCCTTGAGGAACACCACTATTTTACACTGGTCCCGTCAGAAGAATTTCCATGTATTACCACCCTTTTGTTTTACGATTTGCCGGCCAGTTTTCAATCCAATTTGAAAAGATGGCCTGTTATACCATGAGCTTTACTTTGCAAGTGAGACGCTTTTGAGGACTTTGTCCGAACGCTTTTGAATCGAGGTAAAACCTCGTCTACTTGCCCTCGTGTTGTCGTACATTTTGAATACATTATTGTAAACATCAAGTAATTAGAAAGGCATGAGTGTTTATTTTTTAAATCCATGCTGCGATCTTTATTATGTCATTTTCCATTCTAATGAACTTAACGATTTTTTGTCCCTTATATGGATTTTCTTGTAATTTTTCCATCAATTGATGTGTGAACTGTTGGGCGATAGTTTCCGGGCTGCGACTTGCATGCCTTTTTTAAATATGGGTGTGGACATTTGCTAGTTTCCATTCGCACGGTACATTTCCGTGAGTAAAGACTTATTAAATCAGATGGAAAATGGTTTTCCTATTTCCTTCTTTTGCTTCTTTTAATATGGCTTGGGGCGAAATTTTGTCAGGACCATGAGCTTTGTTAATTTTCATGTTTCTTTATCGTGAGTCAAATGTCACATTCCTGAAAGTTAATGAACTGAGGCAAGTACTTTGTTCTGGGTTTTCGGGATGGGTTGATTTTGGGTGGTGTTTTCTACTGTGAAGATGAGGCAAAAAGTTTTATTTAAAGTATCCACCATAGATACTTCGTTTTCTGTGTTGTTCGGCCATTTTCCATTCCCAACTACCCTATTTCCCTATCGTTGACGTCATGACTTTTTTTCTTTTTAACATGCTTTAGATTCTTTAGGTTTGATTTGCTCATTTCGATCGGCATACTAGTACTTCGAAATTTTTCTTGCTCTACTTAATAAGTTTTTTTTCGTATTTCGTCTAATTCTGTCGTGATCGCGTTGTCGTCTTCATTTTGTGTTTTTCGATTGTGTTTTTTCATATGCACGATTTTTAGCTGCAAGGCTGTCCTTGATTTCGCTGTCCACTACCATTTCGTTTGAATGTTTGATAGATCGCCTATTCTCGCATAGTAATTGAGGTTGTATTGCTAAGTTATCTTGGTCGTGAATTCATGGCCATGCTACATGTATGTCGTTACTTTCTTAGATAACATTCTAATCGGTGTTCGTTTAGGATTGTTTTGTTTTCTGACGTCTGCCTTTTCGATAATCAAGAACTTTCTTTTACTTTCGACTTCGCTTGTCTTACTGATGTTAATACTGAAAGTATCGCCCGTGGTCATGCTACTAAATTCGATCCGAAGTTAACGTTATTGACAAGATTTTCGTTAGTTGTGAAATAAGATCTAGAATATTTATCGCCTCTTGTTGGTTGATCCACGTGGTTGGTTATAACGCACTTTCCTTGAGGATTGATAGAGATGTGCCCCCGATGTGCTGTAGCGAGGCGCCCCAACTATTACGGGGAATATTTAAAAATCAACCGAATATTGCGTTTTCGTTTTGAGAACTCCTTTCGCTATTTGTTCATGAGTTATTCGTCCATTGTATTTGTTTGAGCTGGAGTTCGATAAGCAAGGCGCAATTACTACTTTTTGAGAAGGAAGATTTAGTTAAGACGAAATTACATTACGTTATCAGTTTCGTGCTTAGATACTACAAAGGGATGAAGGCCACTTTATATACAACGAATACCACCTCCTCCTGCTCTTTCGAAGTCCTTCTGAACTTAAAAAGTTACACCCCGGTATCGCAAATTCAGCCAAAATCTATATTGGTCGTATCTATCTCCTGACTCGGAAATTCCGTGATTTCGTTTGTTCTGAATAAACTAGTTCCTCTAGATATGATTTGTTACGTGACTACGGGCATTAAAGTAACAAAGCTTTAAATATCGGGATTGGTAGTTGGGGCTTTCGGGAACTAGAATTTGTGCTTTGTGCGAACGAAAACTTACATTAAGATACGGGACTAGAGCTTAGTTGTTGTCGAACCTCTACACTGCCTTGGGAGTTTTTTTTTGGTTTGTAGTTAGTTACGCGCGTCATTGAGGAGACCTACCGAGTCGTGCAGGAACCAACTGAATTTAAGTGGGACCTCGTTTGGGAAGAAATCGTTTTGGTATAAAATGGTCCTATAAGTTTTAGATTTCAACACTTCTTTACAAAGATTTGCGAGACGATTGTTTTGTGGGGCCCCCCTTTGAAGGCCTTGTTGTAAGCTGTTTGCCGCTTGATCATCGAAGAATACCAAATATGATGATTTTACTAGATTTTACTTTATATTTATTCATCTATTGACGATATCTAGTAGGAGGGCCTCTGATCTGGTTTGTTTGACGTCATTTCTTCCCGCGTCAATGATATCAGGTGGTTGCGGTCGGCGTCAATGTTGTTAATTCATCGCAGGCTTCTGCTATGTTTGTCCATGGACCGCCCTCCTGGAATGCCAGTGCCGTCATTCTGTGGGTGGTGATCACGACTACAGATTCCCACTAGTTTGATCACCGAAAAAAAAAAAAAAAAAAAAAAAAATGATTGAGTCCCTCGATCAGTTTAACGTCCTGTTTCTACTGACGTTTTGGCAAGGTTTCGAATCTGTTAGAGGTTGTGACGGGAGTTGCCTTCTTCTAATGGCTGCCTGGCACCATGGGTCTTACAAGGTTGAATGGGACAGAGGAGGAGGAGGAGTAGGGGAAGAGGAGGAGGAGGTAATGGTGGAGGAAGAGGAGGGAGAGGTAGGAGGAAGGGAAGGAACAAGGGGGAAAGGGAGGAGGCGAGGAGGAGGAGATGGGGAAGGGATGGTTGGGGAAAGGAGAAGTAGAAGGGAGGCAGGGGGAGGAGGTGAGGAGGCGGAGGGAGAGGAGGAAGAGGAGGAGGGGAGGGGATGATGCGGAGGGGAGAAGGAGGAGGAGGAGAGGGAGGGGGATGTGAGGCAGGAGGGGAGGAGGAGGAGGAGGAGGATAGGGAGGAGTAGAGGTGGGTGGGTGGAAAAGTGGGGAGGAGTGGGAGGCTGAGGTGGGAGGGATGGTTTGTGAGGGAGAGGACTCAGGAAATTACAGGTGTGGAGTGAGAGTCCAGGTCTTAATGACCGTGTTAAAGGGAGAGTCAGGTCACCTAATAACAGGCGGGAGGGAGTGTATCAGGTCGCATGAGGGGGGAGTCACGTATCCTGAACTGGCGTTTTTGTTGCATGAATACTTGATGCATTCTTTATACTTTACGAAGTTGTGAGTTCATAACAAATAAGCGCATTTAACCTGTTTACGCTAGATCAAAGTACTGTTTAGCGAACCTCCTCTACAGTGTAACCTAAAGTTGATGTCGAGGTGCATGGTGTTATTAGTGGAGAGGAAATTCCTTAGGGATTATAATGTTGTGGAGCACGCTGTATTATGGTTAAAATAATCTGCTATACACACTCTTAATCCTATCCATGTTTAACACTGGGTGTTGTGTAAGGAGGTGTATGAATTACTATGTAATATGTATACTCGCTAATTTTACTAGACAGAGAGTACACGCTATAAATTAAGGCAAAAAAATTAAGCATAAGAGACAACTTGTCGTTTTTGGGTGGGATTATAATTGTGTGGAACAGCTGTATTTAGGGTTAAAAGAATCCTACTACGCAACCTCTTACAATATAACACGGTTTTTATGTAAAGAGGTGTATGAATTACTATATGTATGTATGGTATACTCTCATAATTACGAGGCAGTAGTGTAAGGCTATATTAAAGGCTAAACGTTTTAGGCTATGAGACCTTAGCTTTTGGTGAGGTGGCTGAGCGGGGAGCGAGTCGGGGGAAACGTCTTCACGGGTCAACGGTTAATGACTGACTGAGAGGAGAGGAGGATTCGGAGCGAAATGAGGGGAGGAGGAGGAGGGAGGCGGGATGAGGAGGAGGAGAGGGAGGGAGGGACATAAATTCTGACGTGAGGAGGAAGGGGAGGAGAGGGTGGGAGGGAGGGAAGGAGGGACTAATTTTCACGTGAATAATTTTCTGGGGTAATTAAATGATGCTTAGAAAAAAGGGAAAAACAACGTGATTGAGCATCTTCCTTTCATTTTTTTTTTTTGGAGACAATAAACACGACAACGAGATACGCAGCAAAATATCATTTAAAAACGTTTTAAAGAAGTTGTAAATAAAGAAAATACTTATGATGCATTTTACAGTAAACCCTCTAATTCAAACCTTATCATTTGAACTTGGGATATTTCAACCTTTTTCAACCAGTTGAATTAGCAACAACCTTCCTTAATTCAACAGAATTTTGAATATCATCCTACGCCTTACTATGGGAGTCGACCTCTCCCCATGCGGTGCCTGCGGGCTGCCTAGCGTGACCAGATATTATAATTAATCGTATAATACGATGGCTTTGGTGAGTACCAGTAATACAATCTGCTGCTGTTTTGTGGGCATGTTTGAGTGAGTTCTTATTGTGTGGAGGCTAGAGGTAACCTCGTATAATTCAGACTTTCGGCTAATTTCGCCAGGTCTCCCCCAAATTAAGATCGATTTAGAGAGGGTTTACTGAAGTACTGACAACTTGAATTTAACCTGGTTTAGGCCTTTGAATTAACCTGGAGTCATTTGAGGGCATGATGGCTGGCCTCGCCCGTGGTGGCGCAGGCAAGATTTTTTATAGTGACGCACCTAGTGATAGAGGCTCATGCCGCCCCACTGGTCTTGCTGATGGCACTCTCACTCAAAATAGAGTATTGGGCAGGCATGGGGTGTTCTTAGTCCCTCGACGGTGCAGTAGATTTTGATTCTCATCGATCGTCATCGAATGAATTCTCACGGGATCGAACTCCGGGCACCGAGAACGCCACTCGGAGACGGCTACTAACCATTCTTCTACCGCCTCCCATATTTGTTACGTATTGCGTGAGGTGTCCTGATTGAATTACACGCCACGACTTACACACTTTTTCTTGCTTATGTATATTTGAGTCCCCTTTGCTATACAGGCCCAGGCATTGCTTTGGCAACGAAGCTATGAATGTGTTGAGAAGCCTCATAATGCTGCATAGTCACTCATGCATACCCTCTATGGCTGTGCCTACCTAAGGATAATACAAACATGTTTTTGCTTACATTAAGAAAATACTTTTTTAAAGACCTTTAGCGATTGCAACACTTCAAACGTGGAAATACACTACAAGGACTCAGTCAAACTGTGCAGTGTGGTAAAAATCACTCGGCCAAAAATAAATATTTATAAAATATATTTTTAAAGATAGAGCATTCACACTGGCATGACGATAGACAACACACAAACAACACACAACCCATGGCAGAAGAGCAGTGTTTAAAACTATTTATGGAAGGCACTGCTGGGAGAGGTCAGTGGATGAGACAGTCTTGGGTCCCGGGTCTTCAGATTAGTTTTCTTGGACTCCCTCAGGCTGAGACGCCTGCAGAAGGGGCTTGTGTGAAGAAACGACAACCTCGGAGTTGCCATTTTGAGTGGTGTGCACGACTGTGGCCGTAAATGGCGTCGCCGAAAAGTTGGCGGGACAAGTTTTTAGCGTCGCCGAGGGTGCTTGAGATCCCGCCGCGCGTCACGACTCCAGCATGTGTGCAACTTCACGGAAGCCGCCGAGAAATTTGGCACTGCCACTGCAGCTCTCCAAACCTGCGGAAGACGATAAAAGTTTGGCTGTCGAGACACTCAATATTACTCACAACTGCTACCTTATGCAAGTTTACAAAATGTATGACTGAGGAACGCTCAAGGTTGATTAAGCGCAGCACTCTTACAAGATGAGAGAGAACCAGGGGAAGAACCTTCACCCTCGTAGGCGTAATTCCTCAAATCGTCCACCGTCGGCGCGACGGCTTCTGTCTTGAGATCTTTCCTCAAACTGTCTGTCCTGGTCACCACTCCTCTCCTCTCTCCGTTTTCAACAACCAGCCCTGTCTGGGTCCCACCTCGGCGCTGTTCTTCCATACTACTCGTCTCTGATGCGGCGTCCACCTGCAGCACGTCCACGTCTGCAGTACAGAAGGCAAACGTTGCACCAAACCAGCCACATGCCTTGCAACATCATAAATATTTCAAGTAAATGGAGCTTTTTTTCTCTAAAAGATAACATTCATCTTAATGAAACATTACCAAATGCGTTAAATATTCAAGAGTCTTGCACATACTGCAATGCCACAAGTATAACAGTGTAGATCAGAAAGTCAGATTATACTTCACGTACAATCAGCACTACTCTCCAACTTGCCTGCAATGTCGGGGTTCCTGGCCCAGGCAGGCTGGCCGTTGGCTTTGGGCGGCTTCAGCAGCTGCAGCTCCAGCAGGTTGGGTGTGTGGTTGCAGGGCGGCGACATTTGACCCTTGCAGTCCACGGCGGTGTCCTTGGCGTCTGCCATGCCCCTGCGCAGGGCGGTACGGCGGTGGTTCTGATGAAGCAGGAACGCACACACCAACACTGCCGCCAAGGGATTGCATGGTGAACATTGCCGTTGTATTAGCGAACCTTTATCTTCAACAGACATGACAAAAATACATTGGTTGATAATTACTGGATCTACAGAAGTGACAGCAAATAATGCAGAGACTGTGGAAGGTCTCGCTCCGAAGGTGTAGGAGGTACTCACGCACTAGGAAGATGCACCACACCACGATGGTGACCAGGAGTGCCACGGGCAGCTTGAGGGAGGTGTGGCCCACGTCAGGCAGGTAGCAGTGCCGCCCGCTAAACCCCGCCGGGCAGGAGCATACGTAGCCTGCGTGTGGGTCGTTGATGAATATGTGTTCGTGGCGTGCCTCCATACAACACTGTCTGTACTGCATATACTATTTGTATGTTCTTTAGACACTAAGGGAATTGAAATTGCATTCACACAAGATAATTAATTAGGAGCCGGCTTTTCATGCCATTTAATAGTGGCGCCTCATGACAAGGGCCTAAGCCGTCACCTGGCTGAGTGTTGAAGCAGGAGCCGCCGCTGAGGCACGGCTGCCACGCACACTCGTCCTCGTCCTCACACATCACGCGACTCCGGCTCAGCACGCGGCCCTCGCCACATCTGCGGGAGTTGGTTCTGGGTTATTGAAAATTTCTTAATGCTAATTGCAAACAAACATTCTCTTGCCGGCGAGATATATGAGCATGGGACGTGACAGCAAGAGTATTGGGCACCGACCCACAGTGGTGGGACCTCCAGGTGTCAACGCAGGAGTGCGGAGGTCTGCATGACACGTTGGTGCAGGCCGACGGAGCAACGCAGCCTCGCTCCACACCCTTGAACACGCTGGCCTGGCCCCAAGGAGTGTTGTTGACTGCCGGCGGCAGCGGCGCGCTGTGACCCGAGATACGCAGATCATCGATGCAGCCTGGACGACACCATTGAAAAGATGTGATGAAACAGCTCAACAGAAGGATTATTTATTATATTACAGAAGGATATACATTATAACAGGTAATATCCAATATCCATTTACATTACTAATTCAGTGGAAAAGAAGTACATGTGTGTCGTGAGAAATCAAAGCAAATAGATTCAAAAGCTCTTTGCCTACCTTCTTGAAAGTCATTGTGTACTTTAAACATGGTGGCGCCATACTCTGGGGAACCCCCAATCAAGACGCCTTCCTGACCGTCCATCTCCAGCAGCTGCCGTCCCTCCAGCACCAGCGAGGCGTTGTACAGGTCGCCGTCCCCGTCGTCCACCGAGAGGAAGGCGGCTGATCCGTACCTTGTGTTCAGAGCAAGATAACACCATGGAAGGATTAACGACTAAAGCCGTGCAAGAACAAAAGGATGACAAGGATGAAGAGTAGAAGAGGTTCAGTAGGAAGAAGGGGCACACATATCCTTGTAACCTAATTATGTGTGTGTGTGTATTTACCTAGTTGTATTTACCTATTTGTAACATACAGGAAAAGAGCTATGCTCGTACTGTCCCGTCTCCAAATCTACTATTATCCAGCTTGCCTTTGAAGTCCTGAATACTTCTTGCATTAATCACTTTTGCATCAAGGTTGTTCCAGGCTTCTATGCTTCTATACGGGAAGCTGTATTATTTTTATGTCCCTCTTGCATGTCGTCCTTTTCAATTTCTTTTCATGACCTCTTGCACTTCTATCGTCCCACACAAACAGATCTTCTCTATCAATTTTTTCCAGATCCATTGAGGCTCTATACACTGCTATAAAATCTCCCCTTTCTCTTCTTTTCTCAAGAGTTGGGAGTTTTAGTCTTGAAAGTCTTTCCTCGTATGGTAAATCTCTCAGGCTTGGAGCCATTTTTGTGGCTGCTCTTTGTATTCTCTCCATCTTCTTTATATCCTTCTTTTTATGTGGTGACCAAATCACTGCCGCATATTCCAACCTTGGTCGAATCAAAGATGTCATCAATTTCTTAATCATCTCTTCATCCAGATATTTGAATGCCATTCTTAATGCCCGTCGAATCACTCCTGGGATCAACCTGCGGAAGGTTCTTCGTGTGGGTTCGTGGAACGTTCTGAGCCTCTCAGACGATCGTCGACTACCTCTCCTATCGGGCGAGCTCAGTAGGCTGAGGGTGGATATAGTGGGACTCTCTGAGAAGAGGAGGCCTGGCAGTGGCGAGACTAGCAGTGGGGGTTACACCTACTACTGGTCCGGCATGAGCAATGGTCACCGTGTACGGGGAGTAGCTATAGGCATCTCCAGCAAACTGCAGCCGTCAGTTGTTGAGGTTACTCCGGTTGATGAGCGTATAATGCGGGTGAGGATGAAACACACTCTGGGTTTCATGTCTCTTGTTGCAGTGTACGCTCCTACCGAGATAGGTAAACTGAAGAGAAGGAGATGTTCTACGCAAACTCGACTCTGTATTAGACCAGTGTCCTCCTCGGGACACACTCATTGTCTTGGGCGACTTCAATGCTACTACTGGCACTGTGAGAGATGGCTACGAGTTATGTGTTGGTCCCCATGGCTCCGGTACCAGAAACACCAACAGTTCTCTGCTTCTGAACTTTGCAAGGTCCAGAAGATTGAGAATTGCAGGTTCTTGGTATCAGAGGCCAGAGCTGCACCGCTGGACATGATATAGTAATGCCGGAGGGGTAGCTAAGGAGATCGACCACATCCTCGTTAGTAGCTACTCGTTGGAGGATCCTCCAGAACTGCAGGGTTTACCGGAGTGCTGAGTTCTTTGGAACAGATCACAGACTTGTTGTTGCTACACTTAAGCTTCATGTCAAGTCCAGAAGAATCTCAAGAGGTAACCATACTGTGTTTCATCTTGAGAAACTTAAGGACATGACATGTGCTCATGAGTATGCGGTGGCAGTCTCAAATCGGTTTGATGTGCTCGGTGCTCTCGGGGACCCAGTAGAACTGTGGGATACCTTCAAACGTGAAACTCTACAGGCTGCCAAGGAGTGTATTGGAGAGCGCCTGAGGTCAAGGCGTGGTTTTGTCTCGATGGAGACGCTGGAGAAAATCGAGGAGAGTCGCGCTGCCTGGCTGGCTGGGAACCAGGACCAGCACAGGGCTCTGTCACGCCGGACTAGAACCCTCCTGGGGAGAGACAAGGAGAGGTATGTCAGGAGTCTCGCTGAGGATGTCGAGGGTCATTTGAACGCTAATGACCTCCGACCCGCCTACCGAGCCCTGAAGAAGCTCCGTTCCAAGTCTCCTTCTCGGGCGAGTGCTATTCGAACAGCAGATGGGCGCCTCGTGTCGGACATGGATGGGCAGATGGCTCGTTGGGCTGAGTACTTTGGGCAGTTGTTCACGGTGGACCCTCCAACTGAGCAGCTTCACACCACTGGGTTACAGGCAGTGGATGCCGATCCTCCCATTGACGAAACCGCACCCTCTCTTGACGAAGTCAGAGAGGCTGTAGCAAAGTTGAGGGGTGGAAAGGCAGCTGGTGTTTGTAATATCAGTGCGGAGCTCCTCAAAGCTGGGGGTGAGGCCATGATCCGCGGGTTGCATGCTGTCCTGACTGCCGTGTGGCAATCAGGTACCATTCCTCCTGACTGGAAAAGGGGGCTGGTCGTCCCTATCTGGAAAGGGAAAGGGGACCGTCAGGACTGCAACAATTACCGCGGTATTACACTGCTCAGCGTACCAGTTAAGGTGCTTGCCCATCTATTGCTGACACGGATTCGCAGTCATCTGGTGAGCATCAGAGACCTCAGCAGTCTGGTTTACGCCTGGTAAGTCAACAACGGACCGTATCCTAGCGCTTCGTGTCCTGGTGGAACGCCGACGTGAGTTTCGACAGGGGATGCTTGCAGCCTATGTTGATCTCAAGGAGGCGTTTGACTCAGTGCATCGTGAGTCACTCTGGGACCTTCTGCGACTTCGAGGGATTCCTGCAAGGACTATTGGTTTGAAAACTGGTCTGTATTTTGGGACTGAGAGTGCTGTGAAGTGTGGGGCAGGTGTATCCAGCTTCTTCCCTGTGAATATAGGAGTGAGGCAAGGGTGCGTCCTTGCCCCATCACTTTTCAACGCTTGTATGGACTGGGTATTGGACAAGGTTGTAGATCAAAGTGATTGTGGAGCATCCGTCTGCAACACCAAGATCACTGATCTTGTTTTTGCCGATGATGCAGTAATCTTTGCTGAGTCGCTGGAGGTCCTGGTGATGGCTCTCGAGGCGCTGCACGAGGAGGCAAAGCCTTTGGGACTTGAGGTCTAATGGCTCAAGACCAAGGTCCAGGTGTTTGGAGACTTACTAGATGAAGCAGTACAGTCTGTTCATGCGTGTGGCGGGGACATTGAGATCTTGGAAAGTTTTACATACCTTGGTAGCGCAGTCCATAATGACGGCGGGTCACGTCAAGAAGTCTTACGGCGGATTGGCATAGCCCACGGTGTTATGGACTCGCTCAGCGGGAGTATTTGGCGTTGTCGGTACCTGTGCAGGAGGACAAAGATCCGGATCTTCAAATCGCTTGTGATCCCTGTCTTACTCTATGGTTGTGAGACATGGACACTAAATAGTGACTTGAAGAGACGAATCAATGCCTTTGGTAATAAGTATCTTCGCAGAATCATGGGGTATCGCTGAGATGATTACGTGTCAAATCAGCGATTGCACCGTGAGACTGAATCGAGGCCTATTACCTGCATAGTCCGTCAGCGCCAACTTCGGCTATATGGGCATGTGGCACGCTACCCTGAAACCGATCCTTCCCATCGGGCTGTATCTGTAAGAGACAATCCGGCGTGGAGGAGGCCAAGGGGGCGCCCACAAGGCTCGTGGCTGGGGCAAGTTGATGTTTTTTGTCGAGAGCTGCTTGGTATGGGAAAGGAGCCTGCATGGGAACTCGCGCGTGGTGACACCCGGGAGTGGCGTCGTAGGGTGGGCGAGGCGACGCGCCCCTCGGCGTATGCCCCCAATGATTGATTGATTGATTGATTCTTATATTCCTCAGCAACTGATATGTATCTCTTGTGATCTTGTTTATATGCTTCTCAGGTGACAAATTATGCGTAATCCATACTCCCACATCTTTTTCGACCTTTGTTTTGATTATCCATTCATTTCCCATCGAATACTTTCCTCTCTGTCTCTTTTTGCTACTGCCCATTTCCATCACTTTACACTTTTTAGCATTAAACTCCATTTCCTATAGTTGACTCCATCTGAAAATCTTATCTAGATTCTTTTGTAAATCTTCACAGTCCTCTTTACTTTCTACTTTTCTTAGTAATTTCATCAGCGAATAAACTCATATAACTGTTCACCACCTCTGTCATATCATTTACATAGACCAAGAACATCACTGGGGCCAATACTGATCCTTGAGGAACTCCGCTTATCACACTGCACCATTCTGACTTCTGATCTTTTATTACTGTTCTCATCTCTCTGCTGCTCAAAAGTCTTCCATCCACTTCAGAAACCACCCTTCAATCCTCCTACATGTTCTACATGTTCAAGCTTCCAGAGCAGTCTCTTGTGAGGTACCTTGTCAAATGCCTTCTTTAGGTCCAAGTATGTGCGATCGACCCACCCTCTCTTTCCTGTGTCACATCGATCACTCTCGAGTAAAAGCTTAATAAATTCGTTGTACATGACATTCCTCCTCTAAATCCAAAACTGGCCACCTGCGAGTGTTTTGTCTCTTCCAAATATTTCAACCATCTGTCCTTCACAATTTTTTCACACATTTTTGCCACTACACTTGTTAATGATACTGGCCTGTAATTTAATGGATCTCTTTGTCTCCTCCTTTGTGAATTGGCACAATATTTGCTCTTTTCCAATCAAGCGGGACTCTGCTCTCCTTGAGTGAACTCTCATTAAGCCCGGTTCCCACTATCCCGCTTGTACGGCCGCCGTACAACAACAATAACGTCACAATGACGTCACAACAAAGTCTACCGCACCGCCGTACCGCGTACGGCCGCCGTACAAAGTTAAATTCAAGTCATCTCTCCCGCTCGGCAGTGTCCGCTCGAGCGGAGTTGCCAACTGTGCCCAGTTACCACAAATACCACTCAAGCGGTGATGATGGTGACGTCATTGTTGTTGTATGGCAGCCGTACAAGCGGGATGGTGGGAACCGGGCTTTACACTATGTAACTTTCCTGCTAGTGGTTACTCCATCTTTCATTATCCAATTCGACACTCCATCTGGACCCGGGCTTTTCTCACATCTTGACTTTCCATTAGCCTTTTTTACTTATATTACGTCTACTTTTATGTCTCTTCCATTAGCTTTTCTTTTGCTATTATATTTTTCGTTTTAAATTCACTTCTCTTGTAAATACAGTCTGTAAGCACTTATCATCACCTCAGCCGGTTGTAATGCATCTTCGTACACTATGCCTTCTACCTTCAGCTTATCTACTCCTTCCTTGTTTTTCATTTTCCATTTATATATCTATAGAAAAGTTTCGGTTCGTTCTACATTTTTCTATTATATTTCTCTCATAGTTACTTTCTTCTTCTCTTCGGATTCTTACATATTCATTTCTAGTTGTTTTGTACTTCTCCCAAAGGTTGATACCTCCTTTTTTCCTCCAACTATTCCATGTTTTTTCTCTTTCTAGTCTTGCTAATTCACATTTTCTGTTAAACCATTCATTCCTTTTCTTTTCTCTGATAGCTATCCTTGGAACATAACTATTTATTCCTTCTGTGTAAATCCGGATGAACTCATCCCATTTTTTCTGGGTACTCCTTGTTGCATGGAAATTTCTCCAGTCTGTCTCTCCGAAAAATGTTCTTAATCTGTCAAAGTCTGCTTTCCATAATTGTATCTTCCTTTCTTGTGTCTTCTCTTCTCCCCTCATTTTTGCTATCATTTACTTCAAATTCAACATGGTCACTCTTTCCAAGTGGGCACTGATAATTTACTTTACTAATTACTTCCATTCTTACGTCAATAGTAGATCTAGTCTTGATGGTTCTCGCTACCTCTGAATCTTGTATTTCTTTACTCCACTGAGTCATAATGTTTTCATTACCAAATCCAACAATGTACCACCCCATGAGCTTCTCCTCACTTCAGTATACCATTCTTCCCAGCAAACTTCTTTGCAGTTAAATCTCCCATCAAAATTATGTTATCACAATTTCCATCGTATTCTTTAAACATTGCTTGTGTCTCTTATCATGTCTCCATACTCTTCTCATCCCGCCAGGAATTTGTCTTAGGTGGAAACGATATACGAGTACTAAATTTTTATTCTGCCTATTTCATCACCAACTCTACCTTCAACACCTCGGCCACTCCTTCTCCTTTTTCCACATTCCCTACTACCACATCCTTCCTTGTTAACACCATTACACCACCTCCCTTTTTCTGATTTCTGTTTCGCCTCCATACATTATATTGACACTCCCCAACTGGCACATCCTCAGAATCACTCGGCTCGTTTCTACTAAAAAAAAACACCATATGTCTGGTTTCTTGGCTCTCCGGTAATCGTTTACTTCTGTTAATGTGACACTAGCCTATTTATATTTGTGTAACGATACCCGCCATCCTTTTTTTCATTTTCCTTTGAACTAGCTTCTCTACTCTTTCTCTTTTTGATACCAACTTCTTCAGTTTTTGGTCTAAAACTCTCAATAGAATTTCTGTTTTTTCCTCTTCCATTCTCAATTCGTTTTTTTCTTTGGCTTCTTAAAACAGTACATTCAATGTGGCTCTTTCTTCCTCCATTCATATCTTTTCTTATCCATATTTTCTTATATTCTTCTGTCTTTGCCAGTTTCCATGCCTTAGACAATATATCTTGTGCTGTAGTCTGTGACCTAAACTTAACTTTTAAGGGGCGGGCCCCCCCCTTCCTCATATTGCCTAACCTATGTATCTCTTCTATTTCTTCTTCTATCTCCGTATTTTCTTCTACTACTTTAAATATTTCTTTTGTCACTTTCTTTCTTCCTCTTCTCTTATGTTTTTGTTGGGCAACACTTTTTCTTTTAAAACCAAAATGATGACACATTTTTTTGTCCACCGTATCTCTTACTAAATTTTCTTTTTGTTTGATTACTTTGACTACTTCTTTGGTCAGATTTTTCTTTTAATTTTCTTGATCTTCTATTATATAATTATTTGACATAAGCTTTCTTGGTCCTTTTTCTTTTTCCATCTTCCATGTCTTTCTTTCATCTTTCATTTCCTCTTGTGTCATTTTCCATTTCTTAGTACTGCATAATTTCTGCATGCAGTTTCATACCTTTTCGTCGTCTTTGCAATTTAGTTCATCCATTCTATTTTCAAAATAGTATTATCTTTTTCCAGTACGAACACTTTCTTTTCCATCTTCTCTAGTTTATCCATCATTTCGTGTACTACATTTTCTAGCATTATGACTTCTCTGGTTCATTTTCAGCCCTAATATGTCTTTTTCTTTGGTATCAAAGCCATCAAAAGGGGTCGTGGCGGGATCTCCCATCTTGTTTACCTCCAATTTTTTCACTTTTTAGGCTAATCATTTGGAGGACGAGACTAGTATTTAACTGCACAGCTCTCACCTGTATGTACTCAAGGTCTTTTTGGGTCCTCTGCGTCCTTGTTTGGTCACAGCAGCCAGTCACCATAGCCAGTTGTATAGGAACCTTCCAGAGCGTGTCTGTACACACAGCTGGCAGCTGTGTGTGTGTATATGATGAAGCCTTATATGAATTTCCTCCACATTTCTATAGATTTAATTCCGAAAGAAAACTATTATGAAATGTTAATCTGCATTTATGAACTGAAAACTATTCCTTGTATTTTGAATATGATGCTCTCTAACAAAACTGTACTTGAAGGAAATAATATCAGTATTTCATTATGTCCAGAAGGCAATACCTCCTGCACACTAAGGTACCAGGGAAGACACCTCACCTGATACAATGTTATAATGTATATACTTAATGTTATAATAATATGATGTTATAATGTATATACTTAATGTTATAATAATATGATGTTATAATGTATATACTTTATGTTATAATTATATGATGTTATAATGTATATACTTAATGTTATAATTATATGATGTTATAATGTATATACTTAATGATGTCAGTATTTCATGATGCGCAGAAGGCACTACCTCCTGCACAACTAAGGCACCCGGGCAGACACTCACCTGGCGGCGGTACGAGGAGATGCCAGCGGCCGTCGGTGAGGGCAGCACGGGAGATGGCAGAGTGAAGCTGGTGGTCTGGGGTGAAGGTGCAGCACCGCACACAGGCGGCCGCCCACCAGCTGCACAGACCAGCTGTCCCGCCCGTGCTGTGAGGACAGCACCACCAGCTCGCCTCTCCTTCTCAGTGTGCGAAATCTGTCGGCAAAAGGCGCTTACAGTGTGTGGTAGCGTGTGGCAGCTGTGGCAAACAACCTGACGAGGGTGGTTGTTCCTACCTGAGGGTGATGGAGGTGGTGTGGGCCAGCGGGGAGAAGGACAGGGCCAGCTTGACGTAGCTGTTGTGGAGGAAGGTTGGTGGGCGTGGTGGGTGAGGCACAGCCCTGCCGCCCCACCCCAGCAGGCACTCACACCGCAGCGGACCCAGGGATCCCTGACACCTGCAATAAACTTTAAAGTCATATTTGTATTTCACCAGTACATTTCTAGTACTGTTACAAGGTAAAGGTAAAGATGGGATCACACGCTATGTTGTGCGTGACCTCGGTGCTCATCTCTGTCGCATTATCCTTTGAGCCTGTGGTGGGTGACAACACGCTATCCCGGGACACAGGGCTAGTGACATCCGGGTTACTCAGTACCTCGAACCGTCGTACGTACCGTAAAGTTACTCCGCAGATTTCCCCAGGTACCCATTTATCAACCCTGAAAAGAAGGATGAACAGCTGGATGGGCTGGCCGCTGACTTGCCCTGGCCCGGATTTGAATCAGGGCCCGCAGATTCGTAGCCAGGCACGCTAGCCTAGCTCTACTGTTAGAGCCACCATGGAAGCGCTACTGTTACAGAGGTCTATTCAAATACAAATTGTTTGAAAATACTCGTACCGTTCGTTATAATGCAAAATTAGAAATAGTTATGGTACTTAGGAAGTAAACTACTTTACTTTTCTAATTATTTAGTTATGAAAGCATAGAATAGAGGAATCTCTATCTTGTTTTTGCCACCAAATTTTTGGAAATGGCCAGTTGTGAATTTTTTTTTTTAAGAAAAATATGACACGATATACATCTACAGAGAAATAGTGAAAGAACTTTAAGAATTTAAGAATAAATAGGTTAGTTTAAAGATATAAATCTAAAGTTTGTCGCACAGTCCCGGTACTCAATGCCGCGCCTTTCCTTTCGTTTTCACGTGTCGATGATTCGATATTCATCACAATATTTTCTTCAAGTCGTCACAGCTTCAAGGTGAAGGTGCGGCGGAAGTGCTGGTCGCCTCGGGGAGAGTACTGTGGCGTGGCCCGGATTAGCAGCGGGTACTTTGCTGCTCCGTGTCAGGGAGAGGAGCGTGGCGCGGCCCGGATTAGCGGCGGGTACTTTGCTGCTCCGTGTCAAGGAGAGGAGCGTGGCGCGGCCCTGATTAGCGGCGGGTACTTTGCTGCTCCGTGTCAGGGAGAGGAGCGTGGCGTGGCCCGGATAAGCGGTGGGTACTTTGCTGCTCCGTGTGCCCTTCCTTCGCCTCCAAAAGAAACTTGAGGAAGAGCACGGCGTCAGGAACCTGGCTGCGCGGCCCCATCACGCACAGAGTGTCGGCGTGAGGCTTATGGAGTGGCGGCATCGTCAGCCGCACACTGCGGCACTTTTTGCGCACCTTTTTTAGGGTGGCGGCGTTTGGGCCGATGATGCGTTACCTCTGGTCAGGATCCACCGTCAAGTACATCACCGTGGGCTGCTTCCTCTCCAGCAGAGTCTTGATGCAGGACACTGCAACCTCTACTTGGCGGGGAGGCCCCCTGACGGTGACTCTTTGTTCCAGGGGGTCCCTTGGTAGCGGCAAGGAAACCCTCACGCCGGGGATCTTCTTCTCGATCCTTAGTTTGGTGGCACTCTTGGGCCGATGATGTGCCGTCGCAAGCTCGGCGCCACCGTCAGGCAGGAAACAACGCTCTCCGCCTCACACGAGTGTTTCATGGCAGCTTTAGGGCCACAGTCAGGAATGGTCCGGGAGTTCTGCGGGTGTTTCGACGCCTTGGTCCCCTTGATTATCTTTGCTTTTCTTTCTTTCACCCAATTTATAGGCTCAGCCTGTAGAGTAACCTGCGACGTCGCATTTGCTTTCCCTTCCTGCTGCAGTTTCACGTCGCGTCTAACTGCATTTTCCTCCTCGTTCCTGACCAACGGGCAGCTTCCCTTCTTGGTCTTCACGCCCTCGTCGCCGGGCACACCAGCTTCATCGTTAACACTTTCCTGAGCTACGTCGTGGATGCTTTCCATGTCGCTCAAAGCTCCTGTTTTGAAGCGACAAGCGTTGTGGGCAGTAACGTTTTCCTCCGTTGTAAACGCCAAAGTACCAAAATACCAAAGTACCCTTCACTCATAAAGATTTCTTCCTGGTGTGTTTGCGGCCCGTCTGCTGGCAAGTCCATCGCACAGTGCCGGTCAGGCAGCACTTGTACTTGCAGAGAAACATTTATAGAGTAAAAGTTGATATGTCTAGTGACAGATGAATGTGTCCATGAGCGATGGTTTGTTGCTGTAAACACTGAATCAACTTTCCCGGTGTTGGTATCTTTTTGCGCAGTGTTTTGTTGCCTCTCTTCACCTTGATTCTAACGAAGGTGTCTGCGTGGAGGGTGTTGACAGACTCCTGGTTCAAGGTCACCGGGCAGTCGGGAAACACCTTCACGGCGTCAAATATGTTCTTACACCGTGCAGGGTCGAGGTCAAAGGTCGCCACGGGAACAAAGTGGCTCTTCTTGTAGCAACACCAGGTGTCCACGCGCTCAGCCACCATGTGGATGGTTGTCACGTGCTTGCCCTCAGGGAGGCGAACCGTGCAAGTCACTGTTTCTGGGTGGATCATCGCGATAGACTACTTTTCAAGAGGTTTGCTGCACACCATGGAGAGAGAGAGAGAGAGAGAGAGAGAGAGAGAGAGAGAGGAGAGAGAGAGAGAGAGGGAGAGAGGAGAGAGAGAGAGAGAGAGAGAGAGAGAGGAGAGGAAGAGAGAGAGAGAGAGAGGAGAGAGAGGAGAGAGAGAGAGAGAGAGGAGAGAGAGAGAGAGAGAGAGAGAAGAGAGAGAAGAGGGAGAGGAGAGAGAGAGAGAGAGAGAGAGAGAGAGAGAGAGAGAGAGGAGCGAGAGAGGAGAGAGAGAGAGAGAGAGATTATTATTATTATTATTAGTTTATTGACAAAAGTTTCCCAAAACATTTTACCTTATTACATGTGTAATTTCCTCATATTTGTCCAAATTTATACTCTTACATATTTCATATTAACCTAAAACAAACAAACGAAACAACATCTACTATGGTGACACATCCCTTACGTATATAATTTCAATACATCATATATATAACTGGACAGATAGCCTACTTTATCCCTTGTACCCATCAAATTATCCATACTGGAGAAGTCTAGCATGACATAGTTGCTTCTACATTGGCTGGAGAGTGGACACTGCAACTAACCCGCATGGGAGATATGCCTGCAGCAATTCCTACAATACAAGTTCGTTTTTCTTGAAGGAAAAATTTTTAATCTCCTTGTTTCTGGGGACAATAGTAGCCTAGAAGATCTGGGTGAAACAGGTTAAATCCTATTTACTAATGGAATTCAAACGGCTTTTGTTCTGTAAAAGTACTTTTAGGCATTTTTTTCTTTCTAATCCCACTTCATGGGTTCAACTCTCATACCTAGCTCCTGTGCAAGATCTTACCGGAGTATGGCCGCCTCCACAACTGACGTGAATTAGGGTCCCTCATCGGTCCCCCAACCGTAGACTCAAAAAATTCGCCTCCTCCTAGCATTACATCTTTGCTCATGACTGATTCCAAAAACTGACTGTATGTTTCTGACCTAGGACATTTTTGCTTGGTGTTGTCAAGGGAAAGGGAAAAAGGGAAAAAACCCAANATTGTATTTACTATTGTACATACAGAAAAGAGCTATGCTCGTACTGTCCCGTCTCCAATCTACTATTATCCACTTGCCTTTGAAGTCCTGAATACTCTTGCATTAATCACTTTTGCTCAGGTGTCCAGTCTAGCTTCTTACGGAACTTATTATTTTATGTCCCTCTTCATGCGTCCTTTCAATTTCTTCATGACCTTGCACTTCTATCGTCCCACAAACAGATTTTCTTATCAATTTTTCAATCCATTGAGCCTAACCTGCTATAAATCTCCCTCTCTTCTTTCTCAAGAGTTGGGAGTTTTAGTCTTGAAAGTCTTTCCTCGTATGGTAATCTCTCAGGCTTGAGCCATTTTTGTGGCTGCTCTTTGTATTCTCTCCTCTTCTTTATATCCTTCTTTTTATGTGTGACCAAATCACTGCCGCATATTCCAACCTTGGTCGAATCAAAGATGTCATCAATTTCTTAATCATCTCTTCATCCGATATTTGAATGCCATTCTTAATGCCCGTCGAATCACTCCTGGGATCAACCTGCGGAGGTTCTTCGTGTGGCTCGTGGAACGTTTCTGAGCCTCTCAGACGATCGTTCGACTACCTCTCCTATCGGCGAGCTCAGTAGGCTGAGGGTGGATATAGTGGGACTCTCTGAGAAGAGGAGGCCTGGCAGTGGCGAGACTAGCAGTGGGGTTACACCTACTACTGGTCCGCATGAGCAATGGTCACCGTGTACGGGGAGTAGCTATAGCATCTCCAGCAAACTGCAGCCGTCAGTTGTTGAGGTTACTCCGGTTGATGAGCGTATAATGCGGGTGAGGATGAAACACACTCTGGGTTTCATGTCTCTTGTTGCAGTGTACGCTCCTACCGAGATAGGTAAAACTGAAGAGAAGGAGATGTTCTACGCCAAACTCGACTCTGTATTAGACCAGTGTCCTCCTCGGGACACACTCATTGTCTGGGCGACTTCAATGCTACTACTGACACTGTGAGAGATGGCTACGAGTTATGTGTTGGTCCCCATGGCTCCGGTACCAGAAACACCAACAGTTCTCTGCTTCTGAACTTTGCAAGGTCCAGAAGATTGAGAATTGCAGTTCTTGGTATCAGAGCCAGAGCTCACCGCTGGACATGATATAGTAATGCCGGAGGGGTAGCTAAGGAGATCGACCACATCCTCGTTAGTACTCGTTGGAGGATCCTCCAGAACTGCAGGGTTTACCGGAGTGCTGAGTTCTTTGGAACAGATCACAGACTTGTTGTTGCTACACTTAAGCTTCATGTCAAGTCCAGAAGAATCTCAAGAGGTAACCATACTGTGTTTCATCTTGAGAAACTTAAGGACTTGACATGTGCTCATGAGTATGCGGTGGCAGTCTCAAATCGGTTTGATGTGGCTCGGTGCTCTCGGGGACCCTGTAGAACTGTGGGATACCTTCAAACGTGAAACTCTACAGGCTGCCAAGGAGTGTATTGGAGAGTGCCTGAGGTCAAGGCGTGGTTTTGTCTCGATGGGACGCTGGAGAAAATCGAGGAGAGTCGCGCTGCCAGGCTGGCTGGGAACCAGGACCAGCACAGGCTCTGTCACGCCGGACTAGAACCCTCCTGGGAGAGACAAGGAGAGGTATGTCAGGAGTCTCGCTGAGGATGTCGAGGGTCATTTGAACGCTAATGACCTCCGACCCGCCTACCGAGCCCTGAAGAAGCTCCGTTCCAGTCTCCTTCTCGGGCGAGTGCTATTCGAACAGCAGATGGCCGCCTCGTGTCGGACATGGATGGGCAGATGGCTCGTTGGGCTGAGTACTTTGGGCAGTTGTTCACGGTGGACCCTCCAACTGAGCAGCTTCACACCACTGGGTTACAGGCAGTGGATGCCGATCCTCCCATTGACGAAACCGCACCCTCTCTTGACGAAGTCAGAGAGGCTGTAGCAAAGTTGAGGGGTGGAAAGGCAGCTGGTGTTTGTAATATCAGTGCGGAGCTCCTCAAAGCTGGGGTGAGGCCATGATCCGCGGTTGCATGCTGTCCTGACTGCCGTGTGGCAATCAGGTACCATTCTCCTGACTGGAAAAGGGGGCTGGTCGTCCCTATCTGGAAGAGGAAGGGGACCGTCAGGACTGCAACAATTACCGCGGTATTACACTGCTCAGCGTACCAGTTAAGGTGCTTGCCCATCTATTGCTGACACGGATTCGCAGTCATCTGGTGAAGCATCAGAGACCTCAGCAGTCTGGGTTTACGCCTGGTAAGTCAACAACGGACCGTATCCTAGCGCTTCGTGTCCTGGTGGAACGCCGACGTGAGTTTCGACAGGGGATGCTTGCAGCCTATGTTGATCTCAAGGAGGCGTTTGACTCAGAGCATCGTGATTCACTCTGGGATCTTCTGCGACTTCGAGGGATTCCTGCAAGGACTATTGGTTTGAATAACTGGTCTGTATTTTGGGACTGAGAGTGCTGTGAAGTGTGGGGCAGGTGTATCCAGCTTCTTCCCGTGAATCTAGAGTGATGGCAAGGGTGCGTCCTTGCCCCATCACTTTTCAACGCTTGTATGGACTGGGTATTGGACCAAGGTTGTAGATCAAAGTGATTGTGGACATCCGTCGCAACACCAAGATCACTGATCTGTTTTTTGCCGTATGATGCAGTAATCTTTGCTTAGTCGCTGGAGGTCCTGGTGATGGCTCTCGAGGCGCTGCACGAGGAGGCAAAGCCTTTGGGACTTGAGGTCTCCTGCTCAAGACCAAGGTCCAGGTGTTTGGAGACTTACTAGATGAAGCAGTACAGTCTGTTCATGCGTGTGGCGGGGACATTGAGATCTTGGAAAGTTTTACATACTTTGGTAGCGCAGTCCATAATGACGGCGGGTCACGTCAAGAAGTCTTACGGCGGATTGGCATAGCCCACGTGTTATGGACTCGCTCAGCGGGAGTATTTGGCGTTGTCGGTACTGTGCAGGAGGACAAAGATCGGATCTTCAAATCGCTTGTGATCCCTGTCTTACTCTATGGTTGTGAGACATGGACACTAAATAGTGACTTGAGAAACGAATCAATGCCTTTGGTAATAAGTATCTTCGCAGAATCATGGGTATCGCTGGGATGATTACGTGTCAAATCAGCGATTGAACCGTGAGACTGAATCGAGGCCTATTACCTGCATAGTCCGTCAGCGCCAACTTCGGCTATATGGGCATGTGCACGCTACCCTGAAACGATCCTTCCCATCGGGCTGTATCTGTAAGAGACAATCCGGCGTGGAGGAGTCCAGGGGCGCCCACAAGGCTCGTGGCTGGGCAAGTTGATGTTTTTTGTCGAGAGCTGCTTGGTATGGGAAAGGAGCCTGCATGGGAACTCGCGCGTGTGACACCGGGAGTGGCGTGTATGGTGGCGGGCGAACGCGCCCCTCGGCGTAATGCCCCCAATGATTGATTGATTGATTGATTCTTATATTCCTCAGCAACTGATATGTATCTCTGTGATCTTGTTTAATATGCTTCTCAGTGCAAATTATGCGTAATCCATACTCCCACATTTTTTCGACCTTTGTTTTGATTATCCATTCATTTCCCATCGAATACTTTCCTCTCTGTCTCTTTTTGCTACTGCCCATTTCCATCACTTTACACTTTTTAGCATTAAACTCCATTTCCTATAGTTGACTCCATCTGAAAATCTTATCTAGATTCTTTTGTAAATCTTCACAGTCCTTTTTACTTTTACTTTTCTTAGTAATTTCACCAGCAATAAACTCATATAACTGTTCACCAAACCTCTGCCCATATCATTTACATAGACCAAGAACATCACTGGGGCCAATACTGATCCTTGAGGAAACTCCGTTATCACACGCACCATTCGACTTCTGATCTTTTATTACTGTTCTCATCTCTCTGCTGCTCAAAAAGTCTTCCATCCACTTCAGCAACCCCCCTTCAATCCTCCTACATTTTTCCTACATGTTCAAGCTTCCAGAGCAGTCTCTTGTGAGGTACCTTGTCAAATGCCTTTTTTTAGGTCCAAGTATGTGCGATCGACCCACCCTCTCTTTCCTTGTCACACCCCATCACTCTCGAGTAAAAGCTTAATAAATTCGTTGTACATGACATTCCTCCTCTAAATCCAAACTGGCCACCTGCGAGTTTTTTTGGGTCTTTTTCCAAATATTTCAACCATCTGTCCTTCACAATTTTTTTCACACATTTTTGCCACTAACACTTGTTATGTACTGCCTGTAATTTAATGGATTTTCCTTTGTCTCCTCCTTGTGAATTGGCACAATATTTGCTCTTTTCCAATAAAGCGGGACTCTGCCCCTCCTTGAGTGAACTCTAAATTAAGCCCGGTTCCCACATCCCGCTTGTACGGCCGCCGTACAACAACAAAAACCCGTCACAATGATGTCACAACAAAGTCTACCGGCACGGCCGTACCGCTGTACGGCCGCCGTACAAAGTTAAATTCAAGTCATCTCTCCCGCTCGGCAGTGTCCGCTCGAGGGGAGTTGCCAACTGTGCCCAGTTACCACAAATACCACTCAAGCGGTGATGAGGGTGACGTCATTGTTGTTGTATGGGCAGCCGTACAAGCGGGATGGTGGGAACCCGGGCTTTACACATGTACTTTCCTGCTAGTTGGTTACTCCATTCTTTCATTATCCAATTCGACACTCCATCTGGACCCGGGCTTTTCTCACATCTTTTTTTCCCCATTACCCTTTTTTACTTATATTACGTTACTTTTTGTCTCTTCCATTAGCTTTTTTTTTGCTATTATTTTTTGCGTTTTAAATTCACTTTCTCTTGTAAATACAGTCTGTAAGCACTTATTCATCACCTCAGCCGGTTGTAATGCATCTTCGTACACTATGCCTTCTACTTCAGCTTATCTACTCCTTCCTTGTTTTTCTTTTTTCCATTTATATATCTATAGAAAGTTTCGGTTCTTTCTTACATTTTTCTATTATATTTCTCTCATAGTTACTTTCTTCTTCTCTTCGGTTTCCCTTAAATATTCATTTCTAGTTGTTTTGTACTTCTCCCAAAGGTTGATACCTCCTTTTTTCCTCCACTATTCCATTTTTTTTTCTCTTTCTAGTCTTGCTAATTCACATTTTCTGTTAAACCATTCATTCTTTTTCTTTTCTCTGATAGTATCCTTGGAACATAACTATTTATTCCTTCTGTGTAAATCCGGATAAACTCATCCCATTTTTTTCTGGGTACTCCTTGTTCCCATGGAAATTTCTCCAGTCTTCTCTCCGAAAAATGTTCTTAATCTGTCAAGTCTGCTTTTCCTAATTGTATCTTCCTTTCTTGTGTTTCTTCTCTTCTCCCCTCATTTTTGCTATCATTTACTTCAAATTCAACAGGGTCACTCTTTCCAAGTGGGCACTGATAATTTACTTTACTAATTACTTCCATTTTTTCGTCAATAGTAGATCTAGTCTTGATGGTTCCTTCGCTAACTCTGAATCTTGTATTTTTTACTCCACTGAGTCATAATGTTTTTTATTACCAAATCCAACAATGTACCACCCCCTGAGTCTTCTCCTCCTTCAGTATACCATTCTTCCCAGCAAATTCTTTGCAGTTTTAAAAACTCCCATCAAAATTATGTTATAACAATTTCCATCGATTCTTTAAACATTTTCTTGTGTCTCTTATCATGTCTCCATACTCTTCTCTCCCGCAGGAAATTTGTCTTAGGTGGAACGTATACGAGTACTAAATCTTTTATTCTCCTATTTTCCATCACCAACTCTACCTTCAAACACCTCGGCCCCCCTTCTCCTTTTCCACATTTCCCTACTACCACATCCTTCCTTGTTAACACCATTACAACCACCTCCCTTTTTCTGATTTCTGTTTCGCCTCCATACATTATATTGACACTCCCCAACGGCACATCCTCAGATCACTCGGCTTTTGTTTCTACTAAACCCAATATGTCTGGTTTTTGGCTCTCCGGTAATCGTTTACTTCTGTTAATGTTGACACTAGCCTATTTAATTTGTGTACGATACCCGCCATCCTTTTTCATTTTCCTTTGAACTAGCTTCTCTTACTCTTTCTCTTTTGATACCACTTCTTCAGTTTTTGGTCTAAAACTCTCCAATAGAATTTTTCTTTTTTCCTCTTCCATTCCTCAATTCGGTTTTTTTTTTTGGCTTCTTAAACAGTACATTCAATGTGGTCTTTCTTCCTCATTCATATCTTTTCTTATCCATATTTTCTTAAATTCTTCTGTCTTTGCCAGTTTTCCATGCCTTAGACAAAATATCTTGTGCTGTAATCTGTGACCTAAACTTAACTTTTAAGGGGCGGGCCCCTCCTTCCTCATATTTGCCTAACCTATGTATCTCTTCTATTTCTTTTCTATCTCCGTATTTCTTCTACTAAATTTAAATATTTCTTTTGTCACTTTCTTTTCTTCCTCTTCTCTTATGTTTTTGTTGGGGAACACTTTTTCTTTAAAACCAAAAGGATGACACATTTTTTTTTGTCCACCGTATCTCTTACTAAATTTTCTTTTTGTTTGATTACTTTGACTACTTCTTTGGTCAGATTTTTCTTTTATTTTCTTGATCTTCTATTATATAATTATTTGACCTAAGCTTTCTGTCTTTTTCTTTTCCATCTTTCCCTGTCTTTCTTCATCTTTCATTTCTCTGTGTCATTTTCCAATTCTTATGTACTGCATTAAATTTTTGCATGCAGTTTCATAAACCTTTTCGTCGTCTTTGCAATTTAGTTCATCCATTCTATTTTTCAAAATAGTATTATCTTTTTCCAGACGACACACTTTATTTTCCATCTTCTCTAGTTTATCCATCTTTTCGTGTACTACATTTTCTAGCATTAGACTTCTCTGGTTCATTTTCAGCCCTAATAGTCTTTTTCTTTGGTATCAAGCCACAAGGGGTCGTGGCGGGATCTCCCATTTTGTTTACCTCCAATTTTTTTTTTACTTTTAGGGTAATCATTTGGAGACGAGACTAGATTTAACTGCACAGCTCTCACCTTAAAATAAAAACTCAAGGTCTTTTTGGGTCCTCTGCCTCCTTGTTTGGTCACAGCAGCCAGTCACCATAGCCAGTTGTATAGGAACCTTCCAGAGGTGGGCTGTACACACAGCTGGCAGCTGTTGTGTGTGTATATGATGAAGCCTTATATGAATTCCTCCACATTTCTATAGATTTAATTCCGAAGAAAACATTATGAAATGTTAATCTGCATTTATGAACTGAAAACTATTCCTTGTATTTTGAATATGATGCTCTCTAACAAAAACTGTACTTGAAAGGAAATAATATCAGTATTTCATTATGTCCAGAAGGCAATACCTCCTGCACACTAAGGTACCAGGGAAGACACCTCACCTGATACAATGTTATAATGTATATACTTAATGTTATAATAATATGATGTTATAATGTATATACTTAATGTTATAATAATATGATGTTATAATGTATATACTTTATGTTATAATTATATGATGTTATAATGTATATACTTAATGTTATAATTATATGATTGTATATAATGTAATAGATACTTAATGATGTCAGTATTTCATGATGCGCAGAAGGCACTACCTCCTGCACAACTAAGGCACCCGGGCAGACACTCACCTGGCGGCGGTGAGGGAGTGCCAGCGGCCGTCGGTGAGGGCAGCACGGGAGAGGCAGAGTGAAGCTGGTGGTCTGGGGTGAAGGTGCAGCACCGCACACAGGCGGCCGCCCACCAGCTGCACAGACCAGCTGTCCCGCCCGTGCTGTGAGGACAGCACCACCAGCTCGCCTCTCCTTCTCAGTGTGCGAAATCTGTCGGCAAAAGGCGCTTACAGTGTGTGGTAGCGTGTGGCAGCTGTGGCAAACAACCTGACGAGGGTGGTTGTTCCTACCTGAGGGTGATGGAGGTGGTGTGGGCCAGCGGGGAGAAGGACAGGGCCAGCTTGACGTAGCTGTTGTGGAGGAAGGTGGTGGGCGTGGTGGGTGAGGCACAGCCCTGGCCGCCCCACCCCAGCAGGCACTCACACCGCAGCGACCCAGGGGATCCCTGACACCTGCAATAAACTTTAAAGTCATATTTGTATTTCACCAGTACATTTCTAGTACTGTTACAAAGGTAAAGGTAAAGATGGGATCACACGCTATGTTGTGCGTGACCTCGGTGCTCATCTCTGTCGCATTATCCTTTGAGCCTGTGGTGGGTGACAACACGCTATCCCGGGACACAGGGCTAGTGTGACATCGGGGTTACTACAGTACCTTCTACCGTCCGTACCTAACCGTAAAGTTACTTCCGCAGATTTCCCCAGGTACCCATTTATCAACCCTGAAAAGAAGGATGAACAGCTGGATGGGCTGGTCGCTGACTTGCCCTGGCCCGGATTTGAATCAGGGCCCGCAGATTCGTAGCCAGGCACGCTAGTCTAGCTCTACTGTTAGAGCCACCACGGAAGCGCTACTGTTACAGAGGTCTATTCAAATACAAATTGTTTGAAAATACTCGTACCGTTCGTTATAATGCAAAATTAGAAATAGTTATGGTACTTAGGAAGTAAACTACTTTACTTTTCTAATTATTTACTTATGAAAGCATAGAATAGAGGAATCTCCTCTTATCTTGTGTTTTGCCACACCACATTTTTTGGAAATGTCCAGTTGTGAATTTTTTTTAAAAAGAAAATATGACACGATCGATATACATCTACAGAGAAATAGTTGAAAGAACTTTAAGAATAAATAGGTTAGTTAAAGATATCAATCTAAAGTTTGTCGCACAGTCCCGGTACTCAATGCCGCGCCTTTCCTTTCGTTTTCAAGTGTTTAACATTCATCACAATATTTTCTTCAAGTCGTCACAGCTTCAAGGTGAAGGTGCGGCGGAAGTGCTGGTCGCCTCGGGGAGAGTACTGTGGCGAGGCCCGGATTAGCGGTGGGTACTTTGCTGCTCCGTGTCAGGGAGAGGAGCGTGGCGAGGCCCGGATTAGCGGTGGGTACTTTGCTGCTCCGTGTCAGGGAGAGGAGCGTGGCGAGGCCCGGATTAGCGGCGGGTACTTTGCTGCTCCGTGTCAGGGAGAGGAGCGTGGCGTGGCCCGGATAAGCGGTGGGTACTTTGCTGCTCCGTGTGCCCTTCCTTCGCCTCCAAAAGAAACTTGAGGAAGAGCACGGCGTCAGGAACCTGGCTGCGCGGCCCCATCACGCACAGAGTGTCGGCGTGAGGCTTATGGAGTGGCGGCATCGTCAGCCGCACACTGCGGCACTTTTTGCGCACCTTTTTTAGGGTGGCGGCGTTTGGGCCGATGATGCGTTACCTCTGGTCAGGATCCACCGTCAAGTACATCACCGTGGGCTGCTTCCTCTCCAGCAGAGTCTTGATGCAGGACACTGCAACCTCTACTTGGCGGGGAGGCCCCCTGACGGTGACTCTTTGTTCCAGGGGGTCCCTTGGTAGCGGCAAGGAAACCCTCACGCCGGGGATCTTCTTCTCGATCCTTAGTTTGGTGGCACTCTTGGGCCGATGATGTGCCGTCGCATGCTCGGCGCCACCGTCAGGCAGGAAACAACGCTCTCCGCCTCACACGAGTGTTTCATGGCAGCTTTAGAGCCACAGTCGGGAATGGTCCGGGAGTTCTGCGGGTGTTTCGACGCCTTGGTCCCCTTGATTATCTTTGCTTTTCTTTCTTTCACCCAATTTATAGGCTCAGCCTGTAGAGTAACCTGCGACGTCGCATTTGCTTTCCCTTCCTGCTGCAGTTTCACGTTGCGTCTAACTGCATTTTCCTCCTCGTTCCTGACCAACGGGCAGCTTCCCTTCTTGGTCTTCACGCCCTCGTCGCCGGGCACACCAGCTTCATCGTTAACACTTTCCTGAGCTACGTCGTGGATGCTTTCCATGTCGCTCAAAGCTCCTGTTTTGAAGCGACAAGCGTTGTGGGCAGTAACGTTTTCCTCCGTTGTAAACGCCAAAGTACCAAAATACCAAAGTACCCTTCACTCATAAAGATTTCTTCCTGGTGTGTTTGCGGCCCGTCTGCTGGCAAGTCCATCGCACAGTGCCGGTCAGGCAGCACTTGTACTTGCAGAGAAACATTTATAGAGTAAAAGTTGATATGTCTAGTGACAGATGAATGTGTCCATGAGCGATGGTTTGTTGCTGTAAACACTGAATCAACTTTCCCGGTGTTGGTATCTTTTTGCGCAGCGTTTTGTTGCCTCTCTTCACCTTGATTCTAACGAAGGTGTCTGCGTGGAGGGTGTTGACAGGCTCCTGGTTCAAGGTCACCGGGCAGTCGGGAAACACCTTCACGGCGTCAAATATGTTCTTCACACCGTGCAGGGTCGAAGGTCAAAGGTCGCCACGGGAACAAAGTGGCTCTTCTTGTAGCAACACCAGGTGTCCACGCGCTCAGCCACCATGTGGATGGTTGTCACGTGCTTGCCCTCAGGGAGGCGAACCGTGCAAGTCACTGTTTCTGGGTGGATCATCGCGATAGACTACTTTTCAAGAGGTTTGCTGCACACCATGGGAGAGAGAGAGAGAAAAAAGAGAAGAGAGGAGAGAGAGAGGAGAGAGAAGAGGAGGAGAGGAAAAAAGGGGAAAAAGAACGGGAAAAGAGAGAAGGAGGAGAGGGAGAGAGAAGAGAGGAGAGAGAGAGAGAGAGAGAGAGAGAGAGAGAGAGAGAGAGAGACGAGAGAGAGAGGAGGAGGAGAGAGAGAGAGAGAGAGAGAAGAGGAGAGAGAGAGAGAGAGGAGAGAGAGAGAGAGAGAGAGAGAGAGAGAGAGAGAGGGAGAGAGAGAGAGAGAGAGAGAGAGGAGAGAGAGAGAGAGAGAGAGAGAGAGAGAGATTATTATTATTATTAGTGTTTATTGACAAAGTTTCCCAAACATTTTACCTTATTACATGTGTAATTTCCTCTAATTTGTCCAAATTTATACTCTTACATATTTCATATTAACCTAAAACAAACAAACGAAACACATCTACTATGGTGACACATCCCTTACGTATATAATTTCAATACATCATATATATAACTGGACAGATACCTACTTTATCCCTTGTACCATCAAATTATCCATACTGGAGAAGTCTAGCATGACATAGTTGCTTCTACATTGGCTGGAGAGTGGACACTGCAACAACACATGGGACTCATCCTGCACTGCATTTGTACACATGAGCACAGTCGTAGTTCTTTCGGTATTCCATTTCTCCTGCCTGTTTATATTCTAAGATTATGGGACATCATACGTAGCCTCGTAAATGCTTGGCGTTTATAATCCGGGATAAATCCCTATTTACATACACTGAATGTACAGAGAGTCCGGCGTTGATTTGTGTTCTGTATGTGACATATTGGAGGCAGTATGGGGTTCTCCTGAATCCGTCTAGCCCACCCTGTCAAGTGGGTTTACAATACTCTCATACCTTAGTGCTGTGTCAAGAATCTGTAGTCCCGGAGTATTGGCCGCCTCAACACAACCGAACGCTAAATGATAGGGTTCCTTATCTGGTGCCCTCAACCGTGACTCAAGAAAATTCGCCTCCTCCTAGCAATTACATCTTGTGCTGGTTGTATGCTGATTCAATCATACAGAGATCCGGAAGGTATATTTCTGACTCTAGCAAACACTTTACGGCTCTGTGTATTGTGCAAGAGAGAGAGAGAGAGAGAGGAGAGAGAAGAGAGGAGAGAGGGGGGAAAAAAGGGGG
>JACEEZ010010841.1:0-97142 GCA_016584305.1 Chionoecetes opilio | reverse complement strand
CAAAAAAAAACCCTATGACTTGCTGATCCCTGAATTCACATCTTTAAAATATAACAGTATTTCAGTGTGAGTTTTTGGTCATCTCCCCCCCCAAACAAAAGTTCTATAAAAGCATTTTTTAAGGAAGAATGTTATAAGTAATTTAATTTTTTTTTTTTTAGTTAAGGACTATAAATAGTTTTCAGAAAAAAAACCTTTGTAAACCCCCGGTTTTCCTTCGAGCAAGAATAAAGTTTAAATCATAGCCAGTTTTATCCTTTTATGGGTCAACAGTCAATCACTTCTCCTGAGGCAAAAAACTGTTCCACACCCAAAAAGCCCCAGAGATTCCATAGCGAAGTAGAGTAAGCCACCTAAGAAGTTAACATTTAAAATAGACCTATCTTTAGCGAAACTTTTATATTTCAATTTGTTCCTAACTGAAGAATTTTGAATCTATGAGTGAGGTTTTTACTGAGGAAATTTTATTAAATTTTTTTAAATTTCGATTTCATCCAAAGCATTCTAGTTTAAGGAATGGAAAAGCTACTTGCAAATTTAAATTTGAAATAAAATACATAGGAGAAACCAAACAGGCTAAGAGATTTTTTCTTGATTGTTTTTACGTTGAAAAGGGTAGTTCAGAATTTCATAACTTATATTTTAAAAAAATTCATCACAAAATTATAGTTAACTGTACATGGAATGGTTTTATGCATTAGTTGTTTTTTTGCCCCCAATGTGAAAACGCCTTTTGTCCAAGATCAAGGGGAACCCCTGAGCCCAAAAGTCAGCTACATGTGTTTAAAAGCTTAAAAGGATAATCCGGCTGACATGGGAAAAAACACCTGACCAGTGTTAATTTAAACCCATATTATTAATTTTGGAGAGTTTTAATTCATAAAATACTGGAACACCCCCTCCGACCAGTCCAGTGTAACCTTTTTTGAGAAAGAAAAGCGTATGAAAGGAAAAAAGCAACTGTCAACTCAAAAAGTCAGTTTTATTTTTTTAATCCCCACTTGTCAGGAATTATTGAAAATAATAAATAAGACTGCCCCGGTTTTCGAAAATAATTCTTTCCCCAAAGTGTTATAAAATTGATTTGTTCAAATATCAAAAACAAATTTTTCCATAAGAAACAATATAAAAGGGATTAACCCGTCCTGCCCCAAAAAAAGATTTTTTTTTTCCCTTTTTAGCGTATTTCAGCTAAAAATGCCCATAAATGCAATGAATATTATTTAACATACTATCGAATAAAGAAAAAGTTTTAGCTTTTAAAAAGTTTAAAAGATGTATTTTAGATGTCCAACATCCCGGGGATTTGTTGGGGGGAAAGACATGTAAACACGGCTGTTATTGACAGTCCCGCGGCCAAAGCCCGATCTCCCGGATCTGCCCCTCCCCCGGGAAAAAACACGCCGGGGATGCCCTCCCCATCACCTCCATGGGCCCAATACCGCAGGTCTTCCCCCCCCCCGTGGTAAAGGGAAAAAACCCGCGCCGGGGTCACCCCCCCGCCTCCGCCTGGGGGACACAAAACTCACGGTTCACCCTTTACCGCCCCCCTCGTCCCCCCGACCCTCAGCCCCTAGTGTAGGAAGTTCCGTTTACTATTTAACACTTTCGCTGCGGTTTGCGCTTCCCCCCCCACACCGTGTAGTGTACACTCTCAATACTCGCCCCGAACTACCACCTTTGACCCACCACCCCGCTGGCGGCGGGTTTTCGTCTGAGCCCCAATATGCGTCGTGGAATACATTATTGTTAATATGTTTAAAGCTAACTTTTTAACTTAAACTTTTCCCTTTTCGCTTTCACAGCTTTTTTAGGGTTTTGGTGGCTTATGAAATAAAAAAATAGAAAAAAAAGCAAACACAAGAAAAATTGTCAAAATAAGAACAGTTCATGCGGAGTCTTGAGGAGGGCCCCAGCGTGACGAGCGTATTCGGAAAAAGAGTTTCTACCCCGGAACCCGTGCAAAGAGTTTGAAATTTTGTTTATGAACGATTTTTTCAAAAGTGAGAGTTCAAAACCCGAGGTTTGACTGTACATTAAGATTTGGGATAAAATTTTATTGTTATCAAAGTTGTAGAGTCATAGTGATGATTCTGCTGTAATGCTTTCTAAAGGACAAGTGACTAGGTGCAGTGCTTGTCAAAAATAATGTGCACTCAACTTCTTATGTCCTGTTGAAACAAAACGGCAAAATAACTGATATATGAAAACAAAAGTAATGCATTAAAGTGGGAACCTGAATGCTGCAGCTCTGAGATCATCAGATCCCCATATTTGAGTATCTTTTTGGTAAATCACCGTACTTTCAGGCGTCTCAGACGCTCCAGCTGTAATGCCACAATTTTCTTGATTACAATATGCCCCTTGACTTGAATCTCCCACGTAGTAAAGTAAAGAATCCGTGGCGGTCATTACCATGGCAACGCTGATTAGTATCTTTGTTAATACAAATACTGAGAAGAGCAAATTTTTCAGGCAACCCTCTTATCAATTCAAAATACTAGTACAGTATTATAGTAATTTTATCTTAATAAATTCAATGAACAAAATTTGTAGTCACAGTAGTGGTTTCCGCTGTTTTCTTTCCTTCTTTCACTGTGGTAATCAATTCATCATTAAATCACCCCTTAATTGTATTAACCCCTTCACTTCCAGATCATTCCTTTGCTATAAAAAATTGTATCTTGTTAGCCATAAAATTACGAAAAGTAACTTAATATACCAATTGCTAATGAACAGGATACTAAACAGGTCATATCTATAAAATCATTGCTTATTTTCACTAAAATTGTCTAATGGTACCCAGATTACAATAAAAATTACGGTCTGGGTCTCAAGGGGTTAAGGGACACAGGGACCTCTGTGACTCCGGGTTTTATATATGACGCTTTTTGTCGTCACAGTGTCAACGGGGAGGTTCCTAGAGCCACCAGTAGTTTTCCTGGGAAGCATTTAGAAGTGTAATATTTTGTTTTGCTTTCTTACCAGAGTATCTTGACTCTCATGCCTCCATTTGTAAGGTAACAATAAAAATTATGTATGTACGAACATGTAGTCAAATTCGGAAAGAATAATACTTGTAGATGGATATGAAAGACCGTTTTTGGTTGTAACCCACATGATGAAGTGGAGAGATTGCGAGACTGCTGATAACCAAATAAACAAGAGTATTCCACTGAAAAACAGAGGAAGAGCATTTGAAGCATGTATAAGATCAGTTTTGCTGTATGGTTCTGAGACATGGGCTTTGACAAAGAAGTTGGAGGATGTGTTGGTTGGGTGTGATCGGAGAATGTTGAGATATATGACTGGGATCACATGGAGAGATGAAGTGTCCAGTGAAGAGGTGGTAAGAAAATGTGGATTGAAGAAGCTGAGTACAGTGCTGAGAGTAAGGCGATTGAGGTGGTTTGGGCACGTGAAGAGGAGAGAAGGTGGTGAAGCATTGGGGAGAGCTGTTAGAGTGGAAGTTCCAGGTCGCCGTCCACCGGGCAGGCCAAGGACGACATGGAGGCCGTGTATTTACCTAGTTGTATTTACCTAGTTGTGTTTTACAGGGCTGAGCTACACTCGTGTGGTCCCGTCTCCGTATCTATATTTATCCAGTCTTTCTTCAATTGGTGCACATTATGTGCCGATATCACTCCTCATTTAGTCCATTCCAAGCTTCTACATTTCTATGAGGGAAGCTGTACTTCTTTGTTGTTCAGACATCTCCCTTTTCCTAGTGTTTTGTATGTCCTCTTGTGTACCGACCTTCGACCTTGTTTCCGAGTCAGTAGTCTCTCATTGTCTGTTTCTTCCATCTTGTTATCAGCTTAAAAATTGTTATTAAGTCTCTCTTTCTCTTCTCTGCTCGAGTGTTGGTAACTTTCTTTCCTTCACCTTTCCTCATAAGAAACTTCTTCTAGCTCTGGTACCATCTTTGTTGCCATTCTCTGTATCCTCTCCAATTTTTTCACATGCTTCTTTTTATATGGGGACCATGTGTTTACATAGAGCGAAATTCACATAGAACGACCTCGTTTACCGACCAATTTCTCGTTCTATGTGGAACCCTAGTGTATCTAGGTGGTGGGACAGCGGGTTGTAGCTGGAGATGCCACCTCCGTTGCTGGATCTGGGCCATGAAAACTTAGTCATGCTCTTGTTGTCTTTTTTTTTTTTTTTTTTTTTTTTTTACATCACAAGGAACTGGCCAAGGGCACAACAAAAATGGGTAGCACAAAGCCCGCTTAGTTGCCAGTCCCTATAAAGAAGATAGTAAGAGAATAAATAAAAAAGAGGGTGAGCCAATTTAGTTCGGGAGGGTGTCTTGTGGTAAACACCTCTGTACCCGGTCTGTGTTCAGACAATGGCACACTTTTATGGTCCTTAGTTTGTGGCTTTTTATGGTACTTTTTTTTGGGGGGGGGGGCGGGGGTATATAAATTCCCACATTATTCGGATCTTTGCATTACTCGAACCACTGCTCGGCCCAATTAGTCCATATACGCGAGGTACTACTGTACTTGTAAATTAATATTCTCCCACAAAAGCTCATTTATCCCAAAACTTTAAAGGAATTTCCCACGAAGTGGTAAACTGGCCTATCAGTGCACCTAAGTACTTCACACGAGAATTCATCACATAAAGGAGTCAGAATCGAGGGTTGTTGATTCTTTTTCTTTTTTTTAAATAAAAAAATCCCATTATTTGATTGAAATCATATTTATTTTATTTAAATAGATTTTTTTATTTATTAATTTGATGTTCTACATGAAATCTAACTACTACAGGTTATTATTTAGCATATTTATAACTAAAGAGAGATAGAATAAGCAAGTAAAAATGCATATAACAGGAAATACAGATGAATTTACATATTTTTATTTATGTGATGACGTTTTCACATCAATAGTCCGATGTCTATATGCACGTTTACGCGACGTTTGCCAGGCTGGTCTAGACCGGTCTAGGCCCAGGCTGCACTGATTCTCGCGAAAACACATCCAGACAGGCCCTGTCCCATTCGTGGTTCCTATTGGCTGGGGATCAAGTGGGCAGTCTTTACCGTCCTGCAAGCTTTATCCCCCCCCCAAAGACACACCAAATGATTATTAATTTGACCTCCGGTAATAACCTCCTAGCTAGCATATGAAAGGTCATCATTCTGTCTGTGATGAGAGTCAGCTACACCAAATATTGCCTGATTTCGCTATATCATACTGTTCGGCCTAATTTTTCAGTCATCCTTGCTACTTGACTTTCGGATTCAATGGGATTTTTGTTGTAGTAATAATTACTTCGGCGGTTAAACAAGAGAATTATATTTTTTGTTTGATAATTATTATAATTAATCATAATGCATATTAAACTTGGGTTAATATCACTTTGGCCTTTTATAAACAAAAGTAACCTGCACATTCAACTTTTGATTATAGTAGTGTGGCTTTTTGTACAGTACATACAACACAAATATATATTGTCAGGAATGTGGGTTCACTGTGGAAGTTAATGTGGATTCAGTGGTGGTGGACGTGTGATGGCAGTTGGCGTATGTCTGTGTGAACAGTATGTGTGTGTGCGTTTGTGTGAGTATCGGTCGGTGGTGGGGGGGGGGGGGGGGGGGTTCGTATGTACGTACACAGGACGCGGTGCCATGTCTACGTGCGGATGAATCTGATTGACTGGAAGGTTTGTGGCGGGAAGTATTGGGGCGGGGCTTCGGCCGCTTGGCCCTAGAGGACGCCAGGCCTCATGCAGTCTAGTTGGAGATTCATTGGAGTACAGCCGCATGCGGTGCTCTCGTTTTTATCCCCCCCCCACTCCTCCCACCCAATTCGCGTCCTATTTCCAATACACACCTCGTGTGTAAAGCCATAAGAAAGAGTGTGAACGTGTGTAAGTCCGACCTATCTAGCTCCCAGCCTGTTGTTGGTGTACCTTGGAAATCAGTAAAGGAAGAGAAAGTAGATTGTGGTGTTTCTTCTTTCCTCTCCTGCCCACAAGATAATTGCTCCTGTGCACTCACCCCTGGTATCATATCTGAGCCCATGCCCTGTGGAGTAAAGTGTTGCCTGGAGTAAAGTGTTGCCTGGAGTAAAGTGTTGCCTGGAGTAAAGTGTTGCCTGGAGTAAAGTGTTGCCTGGAGTAAAGTGTTGCCTGGAGTAAAGTGTTGCCTGGAGTAAAGTGTTGTCTGGAGTAAAGTGTTGCCTGGAGTAAAGTGTTGCCTGGAGTAAAGTGTTGCCTGGAGTAAAGTGTTGCCTGGAGTAAATGTTCCCTGGAGAAAAGTGTTGCCTGGAAAAAAGTGTTGTCTTGAGAAAAGTGTTGCCTGGAGTAAAGTGTTGCCTGGAGTAAAGTGTTGTCTGGAGTAAATTTGTTGCCGGGATTTAAAGTGTTGCCTGGAGTAAAGTGTTGCCTGAGTAAAGTGTTGCCTGGAGTAAAGTGTTGCCTGGAGTAAAGTGTTGCTGGAATAAAGTGTTGCCTGGAGTAAAGTGTTGCCTGGGGGTAAAGTTTTGCAAGTGTGGTGAAGGCCATGTAAGGTAATAGGGAAAAGTAAGTATAACGCGGGGAAAATGGGTTAAAACTTTTGACTCATGATGACGAAGAGTTTACGTTGAGTGGGGGGGTAAAGTAATATATAAATGTCGAGAAATGAAATGCGTAATTTCCTTCACTCCTCAGTTCTGAATCACTATATAAAAATTATTTGATATATTTTTTTCCCGACGGTAGCTGGTGACGTCAGGGGCCAGGCAGGGAGGAAGTAGATCGCCATATTAGATGTCTTTGGGGCCACGTGTCTGTTTTGGTAAGATGTGCGGGGAGGTGTGGGTTTTCAACCCTTCATAAGGTACGTGCAGGGACAATGTGTGGGTAGGGATGTAGAGGAGATTAATTTATTGTCTGTGATAAAAATGAAAGCTAATGGAATGTGTTATTCATAGGGTTTAAGGTAGCAGTGGGGAGACGGCTGGATGAGCGCGGGATGAGCAGGGGGAACAGCTGTGAATGCCTCTGTTGAAACACCAGGATACAGCTAAGACTTAGTCTCATAGCTGGAGTGTGGGCCCTTGATACTTGACTCAGAGAATCAGTGTGACGGGAAAAGTTACACAGAGAACCAGTGATGGGACATTACTCAATTATTTAGGTTAAGAAGGAGTTATAGGATTACGTTTGTGAGCACGAGCTGAGAGTCGCGTCGTGTCAATGTTATTAGCATTAAGTATGTATTTAAGATAAGACATAAGTTAAGATATTAGGTTAAAAGGAGTTGGGAAGTAATTACTGGTGAATCGTAAAGTGCAAATATATTAAGTTTCTGATAACGCGTTTTTTATTCAGACCCATTAGTACTTACATATTTTCTTAATTTATAAACATTTTTTTCCCACTTATTGTGGGTGGTGGCCAGCGTAATAGCCAGGATTGTGGAGCCCTCTTGAATTAACGTCAAAAGCTATAAACCTATAAAGGGGGGGGGCGCCACATAATTAAGGGGAGGTAGAGAAAAATAGCCGGGTGTGACAATATAAAATTGAGAAAAAATATTTCTGCTGTAAAAACAGCCACATGGCAATTTGCTATCTCAAATTTGCCACAGTGGAATCCCCCGCACCACTCATTTTAGTCTCATTATGATATAATTATACTACAATGATAAAATTGGTTTTTCATAAAGCCCATTTGCTTAATTTTCCTTCTTTCCCCTCTCGTTTTCAAATATAATAATGATAAGGTTATGATTGAAATCAAGTGATTTTTATTCTTAAATCATTTGTTTTAAATCATGATTTAAATCAGTGTTTAAAAATCAACTTGATTTAAATAAAACAACCTGTCAGAATCGGAGATATTTTTACCGACTCCGACTCCCAACTCCACACCCCTAAAACAATAAGCACTTGCATTTGAGAGTATGCATTTTTGACGGGCACTGTTTAATTTCCCAATAAGAGGGTTTGCCAAATCAAATAATTGTGGTCCTGTATAAAATTTTCTGTGAGTAAGTGACGGAAAAATTTGGAAAAGAAAAAAAACGCTTAAAAAGTAGAGGTCATCAATGAAGCACTAGAAGTCTTGAATTATCCATAAGTAATTCAGAATATATATAAAGAGGTGCATGTAAGTATGTGATAATCTATTGTACTAAAAACTTACCACTTATCCATGCAAGCAAAGACTGCACACTCAGAGTAATGATATGACCTAACACATTCAAACATATTATATATAATATTATGTGATTCATTGCATTACTTGCCTTGGGGACATACTGCAAAGTTTGTGCTGGTTGCAGAACGCAAGATTGCAGAAACTTTTTCGGTTGTTTTGGGTTGAGAAGAACAGTGGATGCTCCCCTTACAGAGCCAGCCAGTCTGTATTGTGACCCTCCAACTCTGATTCACCTGGATGATTTGGTGTGGGCCAAAAACTTACTGAAGAATTTAATGTTATCTTCGTTTATCTGATTGTATTTTCCTCTCTCCACTTGATACCGGGTAAAAAGCATAATGTATAGTTACATAATAAAGAATTTGTTGTTCATATACAAAGCCAACTTTAAAAACTCAATATCTTAGTTAGAACCATAACCAGGCCAAGTACAGACACCATTGGGCCCTGGTTGTAGGTGAAATTTGGGCCCTAAAAATCCACAAACAAGCGCAGACAATTCTTTTGGGGGGGTTCGGGTGGGTTCTGGGAGCCCCCCCTTGAAAGTTTTTGAATTTTGCCACTTATAGAGTCAATCTGAAGGCATATTTTTCATTGATATGACATTCTAAAACGGGAAAAAACTCCTCATTTTTTACATTTTGTCTTCAATCATTATTGTTTTTAACCGAGCTTTAATTTTAACTTACCTAACCTATAACATAACTAACATAACCTACCTTTTTTAACTCGGCTATAAAAAAAACGCAATTTTCAAGAAATGAACACATATAGTTAATATTTTGTGATCATTTGTTAACCAAATTGGTAAAAAAAGATGCTTACTGATTAACTCAATTTTATCTTAGAGCTTTTTTACACACTTATTGCATATATTTTTAGATAAAAATCTTGGAAATTAGATGCCAATACATATAATTGAAACGAACCAAGAAACTTTTAGGATATAATCAAATAGTCCAGTCAATTGTGACCGAACCCCGAAAAATAGCAAAGAAAAGCTTTCACTAGCATGATTGGGGAGGGGCGGTAGCGGAGCGGTTAGAGTATCCGAAATGGCGTTCTCGGTGACCCGAGTCGATCCCCGAAGAAACCCAAAAACCTTTCTGCACCGTCGAGTGGCCTAAGAACACCCACATGCCCTGCCTATCAACTCTACCTTCGACTGCGAGTGCATCGGAGGAACAGGGGGGCGGCATGAGCCTCACAAGCGTCACTATAAGAATCCTGCCTGCGCCACCAACGGGCGAGGACCAACCATCAGAACCCCTCAAGTGAACCTCAGAGCCTACCATCCGAGCCTTGGGTCACCACTGCCTTAGGCCCTATATAGGTACAGACGTAAAAAAAAAAAAAAAAAAAAAAAAAAATTATTTTGGGATATACCCAATCATTACCAGAAAAAATTACACCTTATTATACCAGGGGGAAATGCCTAAAATTTTGCATTATTAGGTCAATTAGGTTCCGCCATTGAGGAAAAACACATTTTTAGCTGTAACAATCTTATTACTCATGCAAATCAGTTAATTCAAGTTCCTACTCAAAGCTGGGGGTGAGGCCATGATCCACGGGTTGCATGCTGCCCTGACTGTCGTGTGGCAATAAGTACCATTCCCCCCTGACGGGAAAAAGGGGGTTTGTGTCCCTATTGGAAAGGGACCGTCAGGACTGCAAAAAATTACTGGGGTATTACATTGCTCAGCGTGCCAGGCAATGTACTTGCCCATCTATTGCTGACACGGATCCGTAGCCATTTGCTGGGAAACATCAGAGACCTCAGCAGTCTGGGTTCACATCTGGTAAGTCAACAACGGACCGTGTCCTAGCGCTTCGTTTTCCTGGTGGAACGCCGAGTGAGTTTCGACAAGGGATGCTTGCAGCCCATGTTGATCTCAAGAAGGCGTTTGACTCAGTGCATCGTGAGTAACTCTGGGATCTTCTGCGACTTTCGTGGATTCCTGCAACGACTATTGGTTGATGACTGGTCTATACTCTGGGACTGAGAGTGCTGTGAAGTGTGGGGGAGGTGTATCCAGCTTCTTTCATGTGAATACAAGAGTGAGGCAAGGGTGGTCCTTGCCCCATCAATTTTCAACACTTGTATGGACTGGTATTGGGCAAAGTTGTAGATCAAAGTGATTGTGGAGCATCACTCGGGAACACCATGATCATGACCTTGTTTTTGCCGTTTAATGCAGTAATCTTGCTGAGTCGCTGGAGGTCCTGGTGATGGCTCTCGAGGCGCTGCAAAGGAGGCAAAGTTTTTGGACTTGAGGTCTCCTGGCTCAAGACCAAGGTCCAGGTGTTTGGAGGCTTACTAGATGAAACATTTAGTCTGTCTGTTCATGAGTGCGGGGAGGACATTGAGATCTTGAAAAGTTTTACATACCTTGGTAGCGCAGTCCATAATGATGGCGGGTCACGTCAAGAAGTCTTACAGCAGTTTGGCATAACCACAGTGTTATGGACTCGCTCAGCGGGAGTATTTGGCGTTGTCGGTGCCTGTGCAGGGACAAAGATCTAGATTTTCAAGTCGCTTGTGATCCCTGTTTTACCTATGGTTGTGAGACATGGACACTAAATAGCGACTTGAAGTGGCGAATCGATGACTTTGGTAATAAGTGTCTTCGCAGAATCATGGGCTGGGCATGGGTATGCTGGGATGATTACGTGTCAAATCAGCGATTGCACCATGAGACTGAATTGAGGCCTATTACCTGCATAGACCGTCGGCCCCAAACTTCGGCTATATGGGCATGTGGGCACGCTACCCTGAAACCGATCCTCCCATGGGTTGTATTGTAAGAGACAATCCGGCGTGGAGGAGGCCAAGGGAGCGCCCACAAGGTTCGTGGCTGAGCAAAGTTGAGTTTCCTGTCGGAGTTGCTTGGTAGGGGAAAGGGGAGCCTGCATTGAGACTCGCGCGTGGTGATCCCGGGAGTGGCGTCGTAGGGTGGATGGGCGACGCGCCCTCCGGCGTATGCCCCCCAATGATTAAATGATTTATTTCCGGGTTAGCCGTGAGAACCAAGGACAGCTCATCCTTTTGTTAGCTCAAGGAAGTAGATCACAGAACAATTGTTGCTTGTTATGTCTACCATAAATTGTCAACGTCAACGGGACAAAAAGCAGGAAGCAGCTCTAGTGAGTTTCAAACAGGGAGAACGACGGGCATAACTTGGACTGCGGCACTACTTTGAAGCTCATCTTACGAGCTCCACCGCAACTCACTGGCTGGTCTACATTTTTGGTTGTAACCAAACTAAGTTCTTTAATGGATTATAAAAAAATGTGTCAAACCGTTCTTTTACCATTTTGACTTGGTCCAAAAACGTCTCTACAAACAGGGGACTTACAATGGTGGCATTTAAGCGGTGTGAATTAGACACCCAACAACATTTCTACAAGCATATCTACAAACCTCTACAAAATTTTTACCAAGCGCCGGCATTATAATGCTTACCGAAGCTCATAACAAGCCATACTACAACCACGCCAACCTTTCAACATTGGACTACTATTACACAAGTTATACGAAGCTTGACATCTGACACAACTCCCCCACTTTAAAAACAAGCAACCTACATACCTTTACCTCAACCAGCCAGCACAAACACGCCTATCTACATAGAGCTCTCTATACAGAGGCAGAAGCAGAAGATGGGAAATGGAATTAATGTAAATAAGTGTCATGTGATGGAAATAGGAAAAAGGGGAAGATTAAATAAATGGCCATATAAAATGGGAAATTTAAATAATTGCAAAGGTTCAGGAAGAAAAGGACTTGGGAGTGATAATGCAGAATAACCTACAACCAGAAAAATATATAAATAAAATATTTGAAGATACATGCAGAAAGTTAAAGATATTAGAGTGGCATTTCTTTACATGGACACAAATATGATGAGAAAGATAATGACTAAAATGATCCGACCAAAAAGTGGAATATGCGGCCATTGTGTGGTCCCCAATAAAAAGAGGCATGTGAAAAAGTTGGAGAGGATACAAAAGAATGGCAACCAAAGATGGTACCAGAGCTAGAAGAACTTTCTTATGAGGAAAGGTTGAAGGAAATAAAGTTACAACAGTCGAGCAGAGAAGAGAAAAGAGGAGACTTAAAAAAACAATTTTTAAGCTGATAACTAAGATGGAAGTAGCAGATAATGAGAGACTACTGACTCGGAAAAACAAAGAGAAGGTCGATACAAAAGAGGACATAAAAAAACAACTGGGAAAGGGGAGAGCCTGAACAACATAAAGAAGTACAGCTTCCCTCATAGAAATGTAGAAGTTTGGAATGGACTAAATGGGGAGGTGATATCGGCACATAATGTGCCCCAAATTTGAAAGAAAGACGGGAATAAATGTAGTAGATACGGAGACGGAGACCACACGAATTTAGCTCAGGCCCTGAAAAAACACAACTAGGTAAATACAGCTCTCCCAAGAAAGTATTTCAACGCTCCCCGAAGGTTATATCAAGCCATAACTCAACCAAAACCAACCAAAACAGCCAGCAACTAAAAGGACATTGATCAAAGACTACAAGTATTACTACAAGTCTACAACCAATACGTATATCAACATTCTTCTACAAGTGAGAGGGCAGACTTTCTCCAAGCAAAAGTTTCAACCTTAGTTTAAATTCCTTGGGTCACAAGGTCGACTCAACTCAATAAAACCAACCACGCTGCCAGACAACGCCTTCCCACATCTCTACAATTCAAGATACAGCATTACATTAAGAAAGAACCTACAGGAAACCTGTACAACCCTGCCCATCTCAACCCAACATCTATGTATCTGACGCCCCAAGTACAACACAGCATCAGGGCGCAGCGACCCAAAAAATATCCCCGGCACCCCTCCCATAACACAGCACACCACGCCAGCTCAGCTCCTCCACGATTTAACCTGACTCAACTTATCCCCCAGCCCCAACACGCTCGACTACCACATCCACCCGCTCCCCAGCTACAGCCCCGGGGGCGCATTCAAAGACGCTTCACTCCATGGTTGCCTTGCATGGTTGCTTTCATCAGCTGATTTGGTATTCAAAGAGGAGATTTATGATGTCAGAGTTGTTGTTCACAAGGCAAACTGCCTGTAAGGGGGTTTTAAGGAAGCAAAGTACATAAAAATCCTCATAAATTGAGTAGACAGGGAAGTCCGAAGAACGAGCAGTTTTGGTTCCACCCGGCATACTCGTAAAGCGAAATCTCGTATAACGAAACACATAACTAATAGTAAATATAGGTTTGGTTCCAGGACCCCATCAATAAAAATAAAATAAAAAAAAAAAAGACATGTTTTTCAAGCTAAAATAAACTTAGCAAACACAACAAAAAACACAGCGTCTATATTACCCACACTGTACTACCTATTCTGTAGAAAAAGCATTCTGAAAGAGAAAATAGCACACTAAATAACATAAATGCACTTTTTTAAACATAAACCACGCATAACACTCACAAAGTGTAAGTTCTGTGGATAAAAAAGGAAGCTGGCACGTAGCCAGCCGAGTCCTGTTTTCTCTCTCCGAGGCTCGAGAGAAAACAGCGGTGACTGCGTTTGCAGGGATGACTGGGTTAGGTTCTTCCTCCTCCCTTGATCACTTGGGGAAGAGAAAAGATCCCCGGTGCTGGCCCCGGATTGGGTCTGGCTGTGCTGGATTGTGCAAGGGGACAATATACAAGCAAAAAGACGTATGTACTGTTGGGGATGCCGCGTGATACAATAGACTCGAGAGGGTAGGGTAGGTAAGGGACAAGGGAGGGGTACGAAGACCTCTCCACTGCCCACAAACTCGTCTCTGGCATCTGAATCATTGTACAGTAGGGAGTTTCATTTGTTTGAAGTCGATAGTTTTGGTTCATATCGATGCTGCCCGTGTAGTATATATGTGGTGAAGTGTCGTGCCAAATTTCAGCTCATTCCCTTAGGGTTTAGGGGTCGCGCACTTTCGCCCGTATATCGGGCTGCAGTCAATTCCGTGAAAACCCTTTTTTAAATACATTTTTCTTTCTTTCTTAGTAAAATGGCGGCTACTAGAACCAGACATCCTTGGTGCTCGCTTGCCCTCGCGGGAGCAAGTGTTCCTTTTCTTCATGTATCAGCACCACGTATTCAAGAAAACTGTCCCTGATTCCGTGTCGGCAACGAGTGAGAAGCTGAAGGCCATCTGGGGCAAGGCGAAGCTGACAACGAAAACAGACGCGAACATTAGGAAGAACGTCAAAAATCTGTTCGAGGAGTACCAAGCCCTGAAGAAGGATCGGAACAGGATAACTGACGGGGCCGAGCTGAAACGGAAGATTTGGAAGGGCGACCTGGAAGATCTTTTCGACATTTTGGGGAGGCGGTAGCGGAGTGGTTAGCGTTCCGACTGGCGTTCTCGGTGACCTGAGTTCGATCCCGAAGAAAACCAAAACCTTTCTGCACCGTCGAGTGGCTAAGAACACCCACATGCCCTGCTCATCAACTCTACCTTCTATTGCGAGTGCATCGGAGGACACAGGGGGGCGGCATGAGCCTCTAATCACAGGCGTCACTATAAAAATCCTGCCTGCGCCACCACGGGCGAGGACCAACCATCACACCCCTCAAGTGAACCTCCAGAGACTACCATCCGAGCCCTGGATCACCACTGCCTACAGGCGCTATAGGCACAAATGTATAAAAAAAAAAAAAAAAAAAAAATCTCCAGCGCAGACATTCTTGAAAGGAGGAATATCTTGGATGAGGACAAAAACTTCCTCATTTCGCAGAGAGAAGATCGTTCCAGTTCGTCCATGGCCGGCGTCGATGTCGCCGAAGTGGCGAAAGAAAGAAGAAAAAGGAAGCCGCTAAGAAGTTGGAAAACCGCAAGCGGAAGCAGTTGGCTGAAACGGAACGCCTACTGGAGAAGGTCCCTATCCGCGATATGGCCTTTCCTCATCGTCTACTACATCGTCGGAAGATGAGGACGGCGACTTTAAGGCACCGGCAACAAAATTACCCCGGCGAGCACCAACAAACAAGCTGTCCCTAAATATCGAGCTAACGTCGGCCTGGGACCGAGAAGGGCTGTCCGTGCGTCAGGCCTCGAGCGCTTATATCGTGACAGCGAAGGACTTGGGCCACGATGTCAGTCAGCTTGTCATTTCGCCGAGCACTGTCCATCGTTCAAGGACCAGGAACAGGGAGACACTTGCCATTCAACTGGAAAGGGAGGCCTTCAAGGATCCTCCTTCATTGGTTCTCCACTGGACGGCAAACTACTACCAAAAGCGACTTCGAAATGGGCTTCAGAGGACCGCATTGCCGTGGTTGCGACCGGGCAGAACTTCAAGGAGATCCTGGGAGTTCCCGTCGCACAAGATGGAACGGGACAAGAAGTCGCAAGGACGGTTTTCCAGGAGGTCGAGCGAGTCGGTGCCAGGGAGCAGATCATTGGCCTTTCCTTCGATACGACGGCCTCGAACAGCGGCATGCTCGCAGGCGCCTGTGTACACCTGGAAAATCTCCTCGGTCGCTCCCTGCCCTGGCTGGCATGCCGGCACCACGTACTGGAGGTTGTCCTGAAGCACGTCTTCGAAAAGTGCTGCGGCCCTTCCACTGGTCCCGAGATCCCAACCTTCAAGCGCTTCCAGTCATGCTGGGAATCCCTTGATCGTGGATCGTACCGTACCGCACATTGAATGATGAGGAGCCACTGGAGAACGCCCTTGAGCTGCCCCGCGTACAGATGGTTACGTTCCTGCAAACAGTTCTCCATGACGGAAGCAACCCATGAGAGGACTACGATGAACTCCTCCGACTGTGCCTCCTGTTCCTCGGAGGAAGCGAGGGACAGATCCGATTCAGAGCTCCCGGTGCCTACCACCAAGCAAGGTGGATGGCCAAGGCCATATACGCCGTCAAGATGACGCTCTTCGCCGACCAGTTGGAGCTGCCAGCTCGCATTCAACGAGGTTTCCGTCAAGTGGCGCTGGTTCATCAGCCTCTTGTACATCAAACACTGGCACGAGGCACTGATTCCGGAGTACGCTCCAAAGAACGATCTGGAGCTCCTGCAGGCCCTCAACGAGTATCCTGACAAGGAAGTCGGTGCAGAGGGTACCAGGGCTCTTTCTCGCCACCTCTGGTATCTTTCAGAAGACCTGATCGTGCTGGCTTTCTTCGACGACAGAGTCAAGTGGGGAGAAAAAGCGGATGCTGGAGAACCTGGTAAGGCCTGCGTCCAAGAAGGCATTGAAGAGGCTCGAGGGGAAAGGGTTGAGAGTGACCAACACCACGACCCTGAGCGGCTTCGTCACCAGTCGCAGCAAGCGGCTGTTCGAGCTGCTGACGGATCGGAAAGAACACCCCCAGAACCTACTCGCGGACGAAGCACTGAAGAAACCGCGTCAGGGCCTAAAGGTGGTCATGACAGCGCTGAGCGTGCGATCGCCCTCATCAAGCAGTTCGCCGGCACTTTAAAGACAAGGGCCAGCGCCAGTACCTCCTGCGCGTCGTCAAGCACCACCGCAGCGAGGTTCCCAAGCGGACCAAGGCCGCCTGCTCGGCCTTCTCCCTCTGAGTGCGATCAGAGGTGCGTCAGTGTAATCAGAGGTCCGATCAGTGTGTCGATTGACGAGGCACTGAAGAACCGCGTCAGGGCTCTGAAGGTGGTCAATGACGGCGCTGTAAAGGATGAGGGCCAGCTCCAGTACCTCCTGCGCATCGACAAGCACTACCGCAGCGAGGTTCCCAAGCAGACCAAGGCCGCCTGCTCGGCCTCCTCCCTCTGAGTGCTACGGCAGTCATGTGCGCGACCTGTAAATTTTATTTATTTTGTTGAAAGAGGTATCAATCGCATCCATTTTAAATAATAAAACAGGGCAAAGTCGATATGGCGAAGTATCTGAACTTTTATTTTTCCTAGTAAATATGGAACACCCTATTGTACATTGTCCAGTGATGTGAACTTTTGTAGGCCACATTGTCGTACCGAGCCACCAGAATTATCGTATTTTCAGATTGATTATAGTACAACCTTAGGTAAAATCATAGTCAGTAAATGACTTCATAATTTTAGGTAATAACTTGTAATTTACTTAAGTAAATAACTTGGTAATTTTACTCATCCCAGTTTGAATGTCGTAGCATTGGATTTTTGATCTCGTATATTGAAAATAGACCCGAATTTACACATCTCGTATCATCGAATTCTCGTATAACGGGACTTCCCTGTATATGATGTTTTCTGACTCAAGAACTGAACAGGCCAAGTATACAAACGAAATTAGGCCATAGAACAAACCCAGGCACTTGTGGTGATTTTGTTCTGTGGTGATGTGCCAAGAGTGGTGAGTGCGACATCTCGACACGGGTAGCGATGCCAGACAGCACCACGCATGGCTCCAGCAGACAGCACCTACACGTATATGTGGTATGCACTTTTCCTTAAAACCCGAGCCCCTGTCCACCCAGCAGTGAATGGGTACCGGGTGTTAGCCAGGGTTTTGTGACCCGCCTCCCGGGGTGGTGGCTTCCCCCAACACTAGAGTAAGGAGCTACGAAGCAATACTAGCGAAAGAGGTCACAAGAAGAAGAAGAAGACCGGCCTATTCCTCGGAAGAATAATGGAATAGCTAGAATACAAGGAAGTACAAGACACCGGCGTGTTACCCGCGTGTATGTGGAGGTGGAAACAAGTGTTGAAGCGACGGAGGTGACACAGGGGATGAAGGAATGATGGAATAAGCTAGAGAATAGAAATAAGTACAACACATCGGCCGCGTATATAGAAGGAACAAGTGTTGGAGGTTATAAGCGACGAAGGTGGCACAGGGAATTGTGGAATGAAGAAATAATGGAATAACCTACTTTTTGAGAAGGACGACGAAGCTGAAAGTTCATGCGGAATGAGGATTGGAGGTAGATGAAAAGAACCTTGAAAATGCAGGCCGCGGCTGCCTTGTGATTGGCTGACACGTTTGAGACACAATCTGATTGGCTGGCACGTTTGTTTTGACACAAATGTGATTCGCTGGCGAGGCTGCGACGTCATTGTAGTCGCTCAGCCACTCAGCTATGAGCAACCATGCACCGCCACTACCATGTTTCGTCTTTGAATACCAGTTAACACCGGGGTGTAGAAATAGAGGGATGCTGTTGAGCTAGCACCATTACCCTTTAACTCTCTTTGAATCCCTGCCCTGGGCACGTCCACTTCCACAACTGTCTGAGTATACATCTCCATTTCTTATCTGTATATCTATATTTCCTATTCTTTTTGTTCTCATATGTCCTCTTTGACAGATTGTGTGTCTCCAGCCACTGACATCCTTACATCCAGTCATCCAGTCACCTGTAGTGTTTCATACTTCTCCTGACTGCGGAGTTCACCAAAACTTCATCATTGCTACCCTGCCTTGTGAAATCACCTTATCATTCACCAGTATTATCATCAGCTAGGTAATATTCTACAGTTTTAAGTGATGGTTTTCTTTCATGTATAGCTAAGATGAGAAAATATTCTTTAGTGTCTAACACAGTGATGCTCAGGTACACGACACATCATAGGGCGATTCAAACATTAGAAGAATTATAGTTCTGGTTAAACATCCATTTACAATGGTTTCTTTCCGTACGTCTGTTCAAACACTGTCATGGTGCTTAAATCGTGATGTTCAGCAAGCATCTGTCAATCCCTACTACATTAGGCGAAGTAATAGACCAAGGTATATCCACAAACATTCCCTTTCTACACAAGGTGAAGGACGATATTCATACCAAAATATGCAAAATAGGCATTACACACGTTCACCATGTCCGGTGAGGTGGCAGTATCTGGGGAATAATAGCTGCAAATACGTAAATAATAAGTATTTTTTTGCTACTTTTGCAAAGTCCAAGGACATACTCTGTCACATTGTAGATCAATAGACTACACACAGTACTGCATATATCACAATTCATGGACACATAGCACTAATGAGTGCCGTATGCTGCAACACAGGCAACAGCAATGCCCCCAGCCATCGGGGGAAGGTATTCGCGCCATACAGGACGCCCCTACGTAACACATGTCCCTCACACACACACATGCAATAACAATGGCGGATCTTTTTCCAAGCCATGAACTCTTCTCAAGAGAACTCGGTGCTACCTTGCGACCAATTTTGCTTGTGCAACAGTTACAAGGAAAGAAAAAGAGAAGAATGTGGAGAAGGCAATGGCTAGCAAGGAGAGCTCAGAAAGGAGTTCAGATCCTCTCTGAATGCAGTAGACCACTGAAGACAAATTTGTAACTGTGTTACTAATAATATCAACAGTAATGCATACCAAGAAAAAGTTGGAGTTTAAGAGAAAACACAAGAGATGGGGCAACAAGGTGGGGGTTTCTGCTGCCAAAATGGCCGTCAGATGTAAACATCACCCTCCTCCCGCAGTCCCGCTGCCGCTCTCCACTGTAAATGGATGAAAGACAGGGTAGGTTTTTATACCACCTCGATCCCTCAATCCTCAACCCTGTATCTCTATGGATAAGGAAATTGTAAACTAACTGAAAAAAGTGTTGTAAAAAGGCCGCAACGGTACCTGTAGACGGGACAGAAGCCTTCCACACATCACACCAAGACCAAGACCCATCACAACGCCACAACTTCATCCACCTCAAGGCCAAATCACACCATACCATCATGCCTTCACCTGTACCTTCCTGAGGAAGACTAATCAACCCTCGCAACTGTGATAGATTCACAGGTGTAAACCACGGCGAATATCTTCGATTCCGACATCGGTGCCCTTCAACGATAACAAAAAGGTACAAACGGTTACCTTACAGTGTTACCTTAATATCTGGGTCATTTTTTGTTATTGGGCAACCACCGATTTCGAGGCCGAAACTTAGTTTTCCTTAATAGTTTTGGGGTGTTTTGAATTAATCTGGCTCTCGTTTTTGTCAGAAATCAATGTTTGTTTACATGTGGGGGGGGGGGCCTTGCCCTACCCCTCCAGGCCCGCCCCGCAAACATTGCTATTTTTCACACTGCCATAGTACGTATTGGTAATTTTCGTTTTATCTATATCTTCTGTTACTAAACCAATCCCCACCTCTAACCTAACCTAACCTAAACTGATTCAACCTAACTTAACTTTCTGGCTGAAATAACGGTAGATTTTCGTTAATACATGTAATGCTATTATTATTCAATTGCGCCACTGGAAATGGGGCTATAAATACTCAGAATGAAGAAAGCTACATGACGATGTAGGTAAGAATCCTAGGACTTTTGAAAGCCCACTACTGAAATAATACCATTATCTTTACTGCAAATTTTCCACAAAGTCTAAGCACATAACAGAAAAGCAGCAACGGCATGCCTACAACATTAAATCTAAGCTAAATGTCATAGGTAGAAAATATTAGAATATCAATTCACGGAGCATCCTGCAATAAATGATGACCCATTTTGGTTACCCTACGGGCCTACACTGTCATTCTCTTTATATTTTAATTAGTATAATTTTTCATTCACATTCACTGCACTGTGAATATTGTATTTGGGTACATGCTCAAAATCATTTGTTTTCCCTTACAAAACTTTTTTTTTAATAACTTTTATTAAATTTACGAAAAATAAATATGTCCTCAAAACACTAATGATTTTTTTTTCTATAAATATTTATGTAAAATACGGGTGCGTCTTATGCGGAGGTGCGTCTTATGCACCGGCAAATACAGGGAGGTCCCGTTATACGAGCATTCGGTATACGAGAATTCGATGATACGAAATGTGTAAATTAGGGTCTATTTTCAATATACGAGATCGAAAATCCAATGATACGACATTCAAACTGGGGTGAGTAAAATTATCAAGTTCAAAATGTGCGCCCTACCACTCCCAGGCTTAACAAAGGGGGATTTGGTTGACCCCAGTGAGGTCACCCCTAGCAAGCCTTGACCTGAAGGGTAATTAAGCATATGGCGTGGCCTGACATTTAGGGGTAATTAGCAGGTGTGCGGCCCCAACCTTGGGACCACAGTCAGGTCACCCCTAGCAAGGTGTGACCTGAAGGGTAATTAAGCATATGGCTCGGCCTGACCTTTAGGGGTAATTAGCAGGTGTGCGGCCCCAACCTTGGGACTGCTACACTACCTTCTCTTGTATCACGCGGCGTCCCCTACATTACAACGTCTTTTTTGCTTGTTATGCATGTTTTATGTTTAATTAATGTGCAGTTATGTTATTTTGTGTGCTATTTTCTCTTTCAGAATGCTTTTTCTACAGAATAGGTAGTACAGTGTGGGTAATATAGACGCTGTGTGTTTGTTGTGTTTGCTATAGTTTATTTTAGCTTGAAAAATGTCTTTTTTCTTCTTCTTTTTTTTAATTGATGGGGTCCTGGAACCAAACCTATATTTTACCATTAGTTATGTGTTTCGTCATACGAGATTTCGCTTTACGAGTATGCCAGGTGGAACCTAACTGTTCGTATCTTCGGGACCTCCCTGTAGAGTAATTACATTCAAACCCACCATCTACATGGCAAATGTGGCCATCTCAATCTTGTCTTTTAAACACTGCATGGGGACAAGTCATTCAAAAATCCAAATTTTTTCTTGGATTATGTATATGTCTTTTGACATTTATAATTTTGTTTACCACATATTAGGGGAGGCGGTAGCCGAATGGTTAAGAGTTTGGAAGTGGCAAGCTCTGTGTACCAAGTTTCGAATCCCGCCAAGTGCCAAAACCTATTGGCAATCATCAAATGGCCTAAGAATGCTACCCATTAATTCAACCTCAGAGAGTGCATCAGAGGACACAAGGGGGCAGCATAAGCTTCTATTCACAGGCGCCACTATAAAAATCCTGCCTGACAGGTAGGGTTCCAGACCCTCAAGCGAGAAAATCCAGGCGAGGGTCAACCATCATAGGCCTCAATCAAACCTCCAGGGCCTACCATCTGAGCCCCGGAAGTCACTGACTACAGGTGCTATATGGTGGGGGGGGGGGGGGAACAGGTCTGTGAAATTTGCAAGACAATGAGAAGCTGTTTGCTTTTGCATTGCCAAAAAATAGGATGTTATGTACAAATAAAGGTTGCTCCTCATAGCATGTCAGCATGAGTAAAATACAGCATGTTAAGGTTGATGAGTGTGGAGGTGAAGATCACATGACATCATCTTAACGTCCCTCAACCAGCTGTGGAGCTTCGCTTAAAAAAATTGCATATTTTTATTCTTTCAGAAGAATTGTACATATACTTATGTACTGAATTTAGAAGATTAATAGAAAAAATAATTGCTTAATCATGGTTCACCTGTAGTAGTTTACTGTCTTCCAACATGCAATAAATATAAAAGCATTATTATAATATACTACTGTATTTCTACTATGGTACGATATGTATGAAAACTTTTGAAAATAAATTTGATTTGTCCAACTTACATACCTTTTAGAGGTTAATTCACATTTTCTATTACATGATGATGTATGTATATGAGGAGGATGCCATCTGCTTGCCTTCAAGTTGGATAACACCCTGGTCCAATGTGAGGCCATGGGAATAATCTGTCTTAATTCTTTCCTGCAAAAATTTCCATCTGAAAACAAATAAATATTTCCGTTAATTTTACAAATTTCACATTTTGAGTGTCACACATGCTGTATAGATTTAATCTGAAATAAGAGTATAAGTTTTTCAATTATATATTCCTGATATTAATCTCCCATGTCATTCTCATCATCACAATACAGCCCATTATCAACCTATATTCCTTACATCAGTCCCCAGTAAATCTTTGCAGATCACGGTGGCTCACTTGAGGGATTATCTGACTCATCACAGGGTAAATGACAGGATGTAATTTTGTTCAAAAATGGCCTATTCAATTTAAGCGGAATTATATAATGAACTCCCATCATCATCAATCATCAATTGGGGACATACAATGCGGGGCACATCGCCTTGCCCACCCTACAATGCCACTTCCAGGAGTCACCATGCACGAGTCCCCATGCAGGCTCCCTTCCCATACCAAGCAACTCTCGGCAGGAAACATCAACTTGCCCCAGCCACAAGCCTTGTGGATGCCACGTTGGCCTCCTCCATGCCGGATTGTCTTTTACAGATACAACCTGGTGGGAGTGATCGGCTTCAGTTTAACGTGCCACATGCATATATAGCCGAATATTCCTGACGGAATAGGTATCGTAAATGGCAGCGTACATGTCGACTCTTTGAGCCTGAAAAAATCTCTCCAAAACTAGGGGTCGACTTATACGGCTAGGATAAAATGCGAACCTTTACCACCGAGTGGCAAACAAGTGGATCAGCACTACTAAAGCCAGCCACACACACACCGGCGCGGCCTGTCCGGCCGACAAAAAGTGACGGGGCATCGTTCGCCGGACGAGACCCACACACACACCGGCGGCCTCATGAAAATATACAGTACACGTCGGACCACCGTGGTAACAACATGAATCCGCTGTCCAAAAATGACTTGTTGGTGATGGCTGCATATGCAGCCATATATCATACTTATATATAATACGTCATACTATATATAATACGTCATAAATAATACCTATATTATCATAAATACAATTATAACTGGTACAATTAGTCATTATCTGGCCGAGCGAGGGGCGGGCCGCGCCGGACGGCACCCACACACACGCAGGCGGCAAGCCGCGCCGGACGGAATTTTCAAGCGCCGACTGATTTCATCCGGCCGCTGCGACAGGCCCCGCCGGATGAAATACACCCCCCCACACACACCGGCCGCCTCTAGCCACGCCCCTTTTCGTCAGCCGGACAGGCCGCGCCGGTGTGTGGTGTGGCCGGCTTAACAATCGCTGTGCACCACTTACTGTAATTACAGCAGGTTACCACAAATATTTCCAACTAAAACTTGTGTTCGGTGAAGTTACTTAACATATTTAACACACAGATTAATATATAAATAATAAAACACAGTAAACCCTCTCTAACTCGAACCCGTATGATTTGAAATTCGGATAATTCAACCTGTTTCAGGCCAAGTTCAGATTTTTCAAAAACCTTCCAACTTTCAATAATTGGAACTGAAGTTTGAATTGTTAATGCGCCCTAAAAGACCGGCGCCATGTTGTGACGTCAACAAAACACAATTGTCAAGCGGCCGCAGCGGGCCACTCCACAGTAACATTATCTTGCATTACCCCTACTACCGCAAGATGACCAATAATCCTCCTTCAAGTTTTCTGGTAGGTTTTCACTGTTTGTGAATATATAAGTTGTAGTTTATAAGGAAGAAGTGAATAGACAGGGACAAGTGGCCCATGACAACAGGCAGGCAAGTAATTACTTTAGGCATCGCAACTCCTTACAAAGAGCTCAAATGAACCTACAATGAAATGTAGCCTACAGCTAGAGAGATAGACGAACTCATATAGTGGAGCGGCCAAGAGCCAAAAATTTAGCTTGACCCCTCCACACTTTAGAATAAGGCAAATTAGGTATCGTTGGATTCGTTAGGATGTCTACTTTGTGAAAAACGATGTTTTAGAGTCAGATTCTAATTCAAACATTGCCATTTAACCCATTTCACCCATACAAAATTGAGAATAAATTTTTGAATATCTTAAAAAAATTGTTATTTTGGCACTTACAAAGATTGAAAACTTGGTAACATCACATTAATTCCTTTCTGCCAAGTACACTCTCACAATATATGGGGTTGAAACCCACTTTAATGGTGTTTTGGACCCCCAAATACCCCAAAATTAGGGGTTTTACCCATTTTTTGGCCATTTTTGGCTCGTACTTTGTCTTCAGTTATACAAAGAAACCCTTGCGCAAAACGTTACACTCATTGTTACTTTATCACTTTCTAATTGTGTATGTTTTTTTCCTTGCAGGTTGAAGAAAGTATGGAACCACCAGAAGAACCCACTCAGAAGAGAAGAACGAGTCTTTGCGAATGCTGCGTATTTTGCGATACTTCATTATCCAAAACCAAAGCTGATAACCCAGTTGTCCAGAATCCTGGAGTCGAAGGATTGAAATCCATTCTGAAAGCTGCCGAACTTCGTAAAGATGGTGTCTATGATCGGCTGTTTCCAGTGAAAAACGACATCCTATAAGGAGATACTGTTATCAAATTCCACCAAAAGTGCAGAGCAAATCATACGAACAAGAGGAATATCCAGATAGCCCAAAGAAACACTGGTACATGTGCTGACGCTGACGATGGCACAACAGGTAGTGGGCCTATGATTGGACTGTCTCGTCTCCGGCGATAAAACAAGTCACAATTTGACATTCGATCAGGCTGTTTCATATGTGGGAAATCACATAGCTGGAAGGAGAAACTGTCGAACGTCTCAACTGGGACGGGGTCCACCACACAGCAAAGAGTGCTTGATGCAGCCATTCAGAGAAACAACTATGAGATTCAAATGCGAATGCTGTCAAACACTGACTTGTTTGCAATGGATGCAAAATATCATCGCTCTTGCTATTCGCATTACATCTCGCTTACCAATATTAAAGCTGCTAGTGCTAGGGCTAAGGTTGATAAATCTAACAATGCGTGTGCCTTCAAAAGTTTGTGTAAGGAGATTGAAGAGACTGTCCTGTCCAAAACCATCTCTATCACAACCTTGTCTGTCCTGAATGAACGATTAGTTGCTATATCAGCAGAGGTCAACTCTAAAACCAACGAGTCTTGTACTACATGGAGATTGAAGGAGAAATTACAGAATCATTTCGGAGGCAGGATTTCATTCATCGTCCAGCCTGGGAAGTCTGATCTTGTATGCTCAGGGGATATCACAGTTGCCGAGGCCTTGAAACACGTTGTGAGGCTACAAGTGCATGTAAATGAAATAGGTGAATGTGAACTCTAATCCTCTGATGATGTCAATTCAGAAGAGGACGCTGTTGTCTTGCATAAGGCAGCAGGTATCATCAGGAAATGTATCGGTGACATTACATTTCAATCTGATCTTTATGATTCTAGTGGGAATATGGAGACAAAAACGTGCAAGGACTTTGTTCCGAATCCTTTGTATGATTTCGTTGCATGGTGTACTTCAAAAAAAGACCTTGACAGCGCTACAAGCTATGAATCTGAGACTCACATGGGAAACATTGAAATGAGAGTTCTTGCAATATGTCACAACATGATTTCTCTAGTTTGTAAAATCCATACCCCAATAACATTTGGTTTAGGTGTCAAGCTCCACCACGACCATGGTAGTCGAGAACTGATAGATGACCTGTCCTCTCTTGGACACAGCATACCTTATGATGAAGTGCGTAGATTCCTCACTGCCATCGCTTTGGACCAGCTGTCAACCAAGTCTGACGTTCATATACCACGTGACATTTCTGTCTATGATCCTGAGAATGTTATTAAGACCACTGTTGATGCCGCAATTGACAATTTCGATCAAAATGAACAGACAATAGACGGAAAGAACACTACACATTCAATGGCTGTGGTGTTGTATCAAAGGTCTCCTAGGCCAGAAGAAACACCTTGCATTCCAAGATCAAACCTAAAAATCCTAGATGCACAGAGCTGTGATGAGGAGGAAATCAAACGCTACAACAAACCTCATACTAAACCAGAACCATGTGTGAAATGGGAAGTCAAAGAACTGGATAAGTCTGCTAGTGATGTGGTACTAAAAGACTTGATTTGGGAAATGGCCCGTGCAAGTCCCCCTGAAACCTCACGTATTCCGGCTTGGGGTGGATTCAATTCTCTAGTTAGCGAGAGAGAAATTCCACTGACTCGAATATGGTATCTCCCATTCATTAATGCGCCATCCTCTGACTAATCTACGATCTACACGACTTTGCTGAAATTGGTTGAAATTGCAAATGCAGTGGGACAAGAACATGTTCTGGTCACTGCTGACCTGGCAATATATAGCAAGGCTGTACAGATTCTCTGGACTGAGCCAGATCCCTTGGCTGGTCGAGTGACTATGAGGCTTGGTGGGATGCATCTCACTATGGCTTTCATAGCCAGTATAGGGAAGCTGTTTAGTGATTGTGGTCTCCACAACATGCTGACAGTACCTGAAGTGTATGCTCATGCGTCCGTGAGTTTGATGTTGCAAGGGAAGCAGTATGCCAGAGGTCTAAGAGGAATCAGACTGGTACACAAAGCACTGTTTCACTTGTTTCTATCAGCTGCCGAAACCTTTGCAATGAAAAACAAGTTGCCCTGGTTAGATGATGAGACCACGCACTTAATTGCAGATCTAGAGAATACCTTCAAAATGCAATCCCCGGAAGCCTGCACTGCTGTGTGTCAGGAGATTGAAATGCGCTTGTCATCCTCTCTTCTCAGTACAATGAAGAAGTTCAAAGACACAGGAAGAGAACAATCAGCAATATTCCGTTACTGGATTAGCTTTCTGGATGCTGGTGACACCCTCTTGAAGTTACTTCGGGCAGACCGTGAGGCTGATTTTGAAATGCACCTTGCCGCCATCCTTGAAGTCATACCGTACTTCTTCCTGGCAGGCCGCAACAACTATGCATCATACACCCCAGTCTATGTTGCGGAAATGCGTCACTTGGAGGTGTCAGCTCCACGAATGTTTCAGCACATGTCGGAAGGTGGTTTCGTTGTGAAACGCTCAGAAAGGACTTTCAACTGCGTTCCGACGGATCAGGCTCTTGAACAGAGTATCAATCGCAAGGCTAAAAGCCAAGGTGATGTCATCGGTTACACACTGAGGAAAGGAGCCTTAGTTCGCTGGCTGCTGACCCGCCACATAACCGGGGAATACGCAGAACGGTTCAAAGAAATGTGTACACCTACCAAGTCCAAGAATACACATGAAGAACTTGGACATGCTCGAGTGACCAAGGACCAGAATGATGTTAAAGTCATCAAGGAATACATCAAGGAACAATGCCAAGATCCATTTGACCTGGAAAGTGTGGCAACCTCCCTAGTTACTATAACTAGTGGTCAGGTGGCATCAGAAGAAGTAAGAACATAAGAACATAAGAAAATAAGGAAGCTACAAGAGGCCGCGAGGCCTACACGTGGTAGTTCCTGTCACCTAACACTACCTACATCCACCTTTCATCCCCATCCATGAACCTATCCAGCTCCCCTTTAAAGCTCCCCAATGACTCAGCACTAACTACCTGTCTACTGAGACCATTCCATTCATTCACCACCCTATTTGTGAACCAGTTTTTCCCTATTTCCTTTCTAAATCTACGCTTTTCCAGCTAGAATCCGTTACTTCTTGTTCGACCCTGGTTAAAAGCCGTAAGAACTTTTCCTACCTCTCCTTTATTAAATCCCTTTATCCACTTAAAAACTTCTATCAGATCGCCCCTTACTCTGCGTCTCTCGAGTGAGTGTAATTTTAATAACTTCAATCTCTTCTCATAACTAAAGTTACGCATCCCTTGTATCATTTTGGTCATCCTTCTCTGCACTTTTTCTAACAACACTATATCCATCCTGTAATATGGAGACCAAAACTGAACTGCATAGTCTAGGTAAGGCCTGACTAGAGCCAGATAAAGCTTTAGAATAACTTCCGCTGGAAGTTATTAAGTCGAAGAGTCGATGAAGGGAGTGCCACAAAAGGGTCGGGAAATGTTCAATCAGTTCACGAAAGAAAGGCTTGGGGACGAAAAGAAGAGGAATTTCTGGGATCCAATCCCCAGACAGTAGTCAAAACGTTTTCTGCTATGAAGAAGTGTCTTTCCAGTGATAAGGAAGGGAAGATAATGATTGATATGGAGGTACTCTTCAGAAGACTGCTTGCAGTGTCCAAAGAAACCCTGATGTGGATATGCGCAAGGTCCTCTCCTACGAATTGGCAGCTGTTCCGCCTTCAATGTTCCACGACGATGGTTCGATGAGGAAGACCAACAAAGCAGATCTTGCCAAAAAGCTGGAAGCAAATACGGATTAAATTCTTGTCCTCCTAATCAGAATTCTCCGACGTCATCGCAGTCTGCTGCATACCTCATTGATGGCATGGCAATGTGTCAGGCCCTGAACGAGAATCATTTCAAGACTTTCAATGATCTTTGAAAGGTGGTTCTGGACCGAATTGTGCGTCTTCTGAAGAACAGTGCCATGGATCTTTCCATTGACGTTGTGACGTTGGTCTTTGACCGGTACGACAGAGAACAGTCAATTAAGTCGACTGAACGACACAGACGAGGAATGATGGATTCCGGATTCAACTACCAGATACAAGGGAACAGGGACGTCCCGAACTACAGGAACTTCCTCAAAACCAGTACCAACAAGGCTAGTTTAGCTTCATTCATCTTTTTTTTTTTTTTTTTTTTTTTTTTTTTTTTTTTTACATCACAGGGAACTGGCCAAGGGCACAACAAAATGAGTAACACAAGGCCCGCTTAGTTGCCAGTCTCTATAAAGAAGACAGTAAGAGAATAAAATAAAAACAAAGGGGTAGGCCAATTTAGTTCGGGAGGTGTCTTGTTACTCTTCTTTTGAAAAGATTTAAGTCATAGGAAAGTGGAAAAATAGAAACAGGAAGAGAGTTCCAGAGTTTACCAGTGAAAGGGATGAAAGAGTAAAGATACTGATTAACTGATTAACTCTTGCATTAGGAAGATGGACAGAATAGGGATGGAATGAGTAGAAAATCTTGTGCAGCGAGGCAGCGGGAGTGGGGAGGCATGCAGTTAGCAAGTTCAGAAAAGCAGTGAACATGAAAATAACGGTAGAAGAGAGCAAGAGAAGCAACATTGCGTCGGTGATTTAAAGATTGAAGACAATCAGTCAGAGAGAGGAGTTGATGAGACGAAAAGCTTTTGACTCAACCCTGTTTAGGAGAGCTGTATGAGTGGATCCTCCCCAAACATGTGAGACATACTCCATACATGGGCGGATAAGGCCCCTGTAGAGAGCAAGCAAATGGGAGGGAGAAAAAAAAGGACACAGACGCCACAGCACACCTAACTTCTTAGACAGCTGTTTTAGCAAGAGATGAGATGTGAGATTTTCCAGTTCAGATTTTTAGTAAAGGATAGTCCTAAAATGTTCATTGTAGAAGGAGACAGTTGAGTGTCATTGAAGAAGAGGGGATAGTTTATCTGGTAGGTTTTTGTCGAAGATAGGTGAAGAAATTGGGTTTTTGAGGCATTGAACAAAACAAGGTTTGCTTTGCCCCAATCAGAAATAATAGAAAGATCAGAAGTTAGGCGCTCGGTGTCATCTCTCCGTGAATCATTTAGTTCCTGTTGAGTTGGACGTCTAATAAACGACGTTGAAAAATGCAGGGTAGAATCATCAGTGTAGTGTAGAGTGGATAGGGTTTTGAGTTAGACTTAGAAGATCATTAATGAATAATAGAAAGAGTGGGTGATAGGACAGAACCCTGGGGAACACCACTATTGATAGATTTAGGAGAAAAACAATGTCCGTCTACAGTAGCTGCAATAGAACGGTTTGAAAGGAAACTTAAAATGAAGGTACAGAGAGAAGGATAGAAACCGAATGAGGGTAGTTTGGAAATTAAAGATTTGTGCCAGATTCTATCAAAAGCTTTTGATATGTCAAGGGCAACAGCAAAAGTTTCACACCGAAACCCCTAAAGGAGGATGACCAAGATTCAGTTAGGAAAGCTAGAAGATCGCCCTTTACAGAAACCGTACTGATGATCAGATAGAAGATTGTGAGCAGATAGATGCTTAAGAATCTTCTTATTAAGTATAGATTCAAAAACTTTAGAAAGGCAGGAAGTCAAAGCTATAGGACGTAGTTTGAAGGATTAGAACGGTCACCCTTCTTAGGAACAGGTTGGATGTGAGCAAACTTCCAGCAAGAAGGAAAGGTGGAAGTAGATAGACAAAAAACGGAAAAGTTTGACCAGGCAAGGTGCAAGCAAAGAAGCACAGTTTTTTGAGAACAATAGGAGGGACTCCGTCAGGACCGTAAGCCTTCCGAGGATCTAGGCCAGAAAGGGCAAAGAAAACATCATTCTGAAGGATCTTAATGACAGGCATAATAAAGTCAGAGGGTGGAGGAGAAGGAGGAACAAGCCCTTCATCAGCCAGAGTGCCAGAGAGCCTTCATCTGTCAGTACATCTGCGACAATGGACAAGATCTCCTGCCTGCAGATAAATCGGTAGTACTGGCAGGTGGATTTGAAGATGGAGAAGTGGTCAAAGTTTCTGAATGAAGTGGGTGTGTCCAGTCTTGAGGGGTTGTACAGCACACAAGAGGAGGCGGACACTCGTCTGGTATTGCATGCAATCATGTTATCGAGAGACCATCCAAGGATAATCATTCGGTGTGACGACACGGATGTTCTCGTCTTGTTGGTGTATTACAGGAGCAGGGGAGCACTGGCCGATGAAGTATATATGCATGCTGGGCACTCAGGGAAATTAGTCTCAAAGGAACGATTCATACCTGTTCACCATATCAGTACCAAACTCGGCAAAGCAGCATGCAAGTCATTACCAGCCGTGCATGCTCTGTCAGGATGTGACACGACAAGTGCTCTATACAGACTTGGAAAGCGAACGGCATATTCAGCTCTCACCAAAAATTCAGATGCCTTACAGGGCCTGGAAGCATTCCAGGATGTGCCTACTTTCCTAGATACTGCAAGGCAATTTGTCCTTCTCATGCATGGTAAAAAAACTAAATATCTCAGTTCATTGAATGAGCTTCGTTTCGTACTCGCCACCACAACTGATAAGCCCGCATCCTTACTGACACCAACAGATGATGCCTTCGAACAACATGTATTGCAGGCCCAATACCAAGTAGCAGTGTGGTGTCAGAGTCACATCGCAAAGCCTGAGAACATGAACCCAGTTGGCCATGGTTGGCATGTGAATGCAAAGGATGAACTGCGTCCAACAATGTACGTACAAGAATGAATCGGCACCAGCAGAGGTTAGAGACCTAACTCATTTGTACTGCACTGACAAAGGTTGTCGCGGACAAAAATGCCAGTAGGGTCATTGCTGGACTTGAGTGCATTGACATTTGTTCCTGTGGTGGAGAATGTGCGAATCGGCCGGAGATAAGTGAGGTGGCAAATGGAGATGAAGTCAACACGGGGGAGATGATACGGACATGATGGTGTAAATACTGTAAGTAATCTTTGTAAGTGCCAAAATAACAATTTTTAAGATATTCCAACATTCTCAATTTTTTATGGGTTAAATGGGTTAAATGGCCATGTTTTAATTAGAATCTGACTGTAAAAGATAATTTTTCATAAAGTAGACATCCTAATAGTGTAAGTAATCTTTGTAAGTGCCAAAATAACAATTTTTAAGATATTCAAAAATTCTCAATTTTTTATAGTTTGAATGGGTTGAATGGGTTAAATGGCCATGTTTTAATTAGAATCTGACAGTAAAACATCATTATTCATAAAGTAGACATCCTAACGAATCCAACAATACCTCATTTGCCTTGTTCTAAAGTGTGGAGGGGTAACTCCTTATATAAGGCCCTTTTTTGGCCTCGACCGCTCCACTAATTATAGAAGAACAGGTAGAATGAGAGCGCCTGCCACCCGCACACACACACACATCTGATCAAGAGCACACTGCGCCTTCCACGCACACACACACATATATATATATACCGTATTTGCCGGCGCATAAGACGCAGTTTTTTCCCTTAAAAAGGAATGCAAAGTTCACCCTGCGTCTAATGCGGCCATATTAGCGCATGAGAGGTCGGGCAGAGAATGCAGAACAGCCGGTGGTGTATTACTAAAGGGGTCTGGAGTGATCTGTGTTGAGCAGTAGTCCACTGAACATAAATTTTTAACTGAGTTATCAACAGTAATGCATAATACTAAGAAAAGGTTGGAGTTTAAGAGAAAAAATGAGCTGGGGCAACAAGATAGCGATTGTTGCTGCCAAGATGGCTGTGTCAGATGTAAACATCATCCACCCCCCGCTGCTGCTCTCCATTGTAAAACGTCTGATATCTCAGGTCTGCCGCTTCACCTGGGATACTTCACTCGGCGACGCCCTCCGCGCACCCACCATGGGTCATTACCGCTCAGACTCCTCCCCGCACCCATGGAAAAGACAAACATCCCGCATATTAGATGTCGCCTTAACCCGCATTCGACTCGGGCCACACAAGTTGACACAACAGTTGGAAGGAGATGATAGGGGGGAGGCAGAAAATGGTGATGGATTTTTCGCTGGAATGGGTATTGTAGATAAATGGAATAGTGAAACAAAGAGCATGTTAACGTTTTATTTGAAGGAGTGTGAGTGGTGAGAGGGAGGTGTAGTATCTTGGGGAGTCTGTCTATACACACAAAGATGGAGAAAGGGCATCCTGGCTTTGTAGTTTATTTGACGGCGAGTCATTGTACAACGTGGGGACAAGAGGTGCGTGGTGTGTGTCTCTATGTGTCCTGTGGCTGACTGAATTACCTGGCTGATGTTGCAGTTGTGTCGGCAAGGACAAGTCAGGTCAGCGTCAGGTCACCCTCGAATCCTGGTCCCAGACAGTGGGGTGGCCTAAGCCGATGCAGGTGTGTATGTGCGTGTGTGTGTTAGCGCCGCTACAGTGGTAAGCAAGGTGGGATAGGAAACGGCATAGGCCTTTGTACCACCTCGACCCCTCAATCCTCACCCCTGTACCTCTATGGATAAGGAAACTGTATGAAAGAGTGCTAGTAAAAAGACTGCAACGGTACTTATAGACGAGACAAAAGTCTTCCACACGGTACACCAAGACCAAGACCCATCACGGCACCACACCGTCCGCCTCAAGGCCGAATCACACCATACCATCATGGTGACACGGCACCATCTCATCACATCCGTTAGAATTTCTTACATTCAAACAAATAGACATGTTACACTAAACGGTGCGCCGCAGGCACGGCTCCAATGCATCACGGTCCTGTCACGTAACGGTTTCTGGGAAAGAGTATTTTAACGTTATGAGACTGTGCCGTGCTGATAATTGTCGTTTTCTCAAGGCTTTATGTACCCAAAACAGTGTCTTTTAGAGTTCAACTCCTCTTCTTCATCCAACAGAAGTGCTATTAATGCAAATTTCTTCAACCATAGCCTCTGATGCACCATCTCTGCTTAGAGGGTGAGCAGGAACTGCCGAGAATGATGGAACCGTGACGAATAGTGTGAATACAAGGCACGGCTGACGGAACACTGCCGTGATTTCAGAGTGTGAACCAGCCTTCACCTGTACCTTCCTGAAGAAAACTAATCAACCCTCGTGACTGTGATAGATTCATAGGTGTAAGCAGGGCAAATATCGTCGATCCCGACAATGGTGCCCTTCAACAATTACAACAATAACAAGGTAGAGATGGTTACCTTACAGTGTTACCTAAATATCTTCTATAAAAATTTTTGTTATTGGGCAACCACCGATTTTGAGGCCGAGACTTAGTCCTGAATAGTTTTCATGTGTTTTGAATTAATCTGGCTCTCATTTTTGTCGGAAATCAATGATTGTTTACACGTGTGTGTGTGTGTGGGGGGGGGGGTGCAACCTGCCCCTCCAGGTTCGCCCCGCAAACATTGCTACGATTCACACTGCCATATTATGGGTAATTTTCATTTTTTCTCTTATCATCTGTTACGAAACCAAACCCCACCTCTAACCTAACCTAATCTGATTTAACCTAACTTAACCTTCTGGCTGAAATAACGGTAGATTTTTGGTACTACGTGTAATGCCATTATTATTCAATTGCGCCATGGGAAATGGGGCTCAAAATACTCAGAATGAAGAAAGCTACACGATGATGTAGGTAAGAATCCTAGGACTTTTGAAAGCCCACTACCAAAATAATACCAATATCTATGCAAATTTTCCACAAAGTCTAAACACAGCAGAAAAGCAACAAAGGCATACCTACAACATTAAATCTAAGCTAAATGTCATAGGTAGCAAAATATTAGAATATCAATACGTAGGGGAATCCTGCAATATATTATGACCGATTTTGGTTACTCTGTCATTCCCTTTACATTTTAACTAGTATAATTTTTCATTCACATTCACTGCACTGTCAATATTGTATAATTGTATTAATATATATATATTATATTAATATATATATATTATTGTATAATAACACAGCGCTTCCATACGGGAATTCAGAAAATGTACTCTATGGCAGCCTACTGACTTCCGAGAGAGATATCTTACATATGGCAGCTTGTTTAAGGCACGGGCAGTCCATCAAGACCGTTGAGGAATGTTCAGATGCCTCTTGTCAATTATAAACGAAGCATTTAAAAAAGTATCGCCTTCCTTCCTGCGAGTAATTTGAACAGACGCGCATTGGTATAGCTATCATTATTTGCATAATGAGTGGCAAGAAAGACCTAACAAAGGAGCAAATTAAAGTTATTGTATCTCTACACAAGGCAGAGAGGCCAGTGGAAGAAATATCAAGGATTGTGGATGTTACGAAGAGATGTGTGCATAAGTGGGTGGAGAGTTTCGGGGTGGCAACGGCGGGTAGCGACAGCCGCGACACCAGAACATTATAAGTGGCCAGGGCGAGGATGTAAAACCTCAGCAGCACCCTAATGTCATGAAACGTCAAGTGGATGCCCATCCTCAATTAAGAGCAAGAAAAATATTGCGATATGACTTTTACATCCTCGCCCTGGCCACTTATAATGTTCTGGTGTCGCGGCTGTCGATACCCCGCCGTGCCACCCCGAAACTCTCCACCCACTTATGCACACATCTCTTCGTAACACCCACAATCCTTGATATTTCTTCCACTGGCCTCTCTGCCTTGTGTAGAGATACAATAACTTTAATTTGCTCCTTTGTTAGGTCTTTCTTGCCACTCATTATGCAAATAATGATAGCTATACCAATGCGCGTCTGTTCAAATTACTCGCGGGAAGGAAGGCGATACTTTTTTTTAAATGCTTAGTTTTATAATAACGAAGTGGCATGCTGAACATTCCTCAACGGTCTTGTGGACTGCCGTGCCTTAAACAAAGCTGCAATAGTAAGATATCTCTCTCGGAAGTTCAGTAGGAGCCATAAGTACAATTTTCTGAATTCCCGTATGAAGCGCTGTGGTTATGATGTCGCGGACAAGCTTTGGCGCGCTGTGTAGAAAGTTCTCGTTCTCCTAAGGATTTACCTAAAAGTGCAAAAAATGGTAGTGAAAAAAAACGAAACAAGGACGGAGAATGTCGGCGGAGGGAATCCGCGGACAATTTCGATGGCTTCAATACCAAGAAAAAGACATATTAGAGGCTGACACAAAATGAACCAGAGAAGAGTTATAAGCTAGAAAATGTTAGTTCACGAAGGAATGGATAAACTAGAGAAGATGAAAAGAAAGGTTCGTTTGGAAAAAGATAATACATTTGAAAAATAGAGTGGAGAATTAACGGAAAACAAGACGATGAAAAGGTAGTAAAACCGCACGCAGAAAATGTATTCAGTACATGAAGGAACATTGTGAAAATGACACAAGCGGAAATGAAAGCTGAAAGGAAAGGACAGGAAGATAGAAAAAGAAAAAGACCAAGAACACTTATCCCAAATAATTGAAAGATCAAGAAAAATGAAAAGGAAAAATCAGACCAAAAAGGTAGTAAAAAGTAATTCAAACAAAAGGAAAAACTAGGAGAGATACGTTGGACAAAAGAAATGTGTCATCATATTGGTTGAAGGAAAAATTGATGCCCAAGAAAAAACCTAAGAGAAGAGGAAGACAAGAAAGTTCGGAAAAAGAAATATTTAAAGTAGTAGAGAAGAAAATACGAGGTAGAAGAGAAATAGAAGAGATACACAGGTTAGGCAACATATGAGGAGGAGGGGCCCGCCCTTTAAAGTTAAGCTTTAGGTCACAAAATACAACACTAGATATATTGTTAAGGCAGGAAACTGGCAAAGACAGAAGAATCTAAGAAAAAATGGACAAGAAAAGATATGATATGAGGAAGAAAGAGACAGATTGACTGTACTGTTTAAAGAAGCCAAAGAAAAAAACGAATTGAGACGGAAGAAGAAAAAACTGAAAGTCTATATTGGAGAGTCTTTAGACCAAAAAATGAGAAGTGGTATCTAAAAGAGAACGAATAAGAGAAGACAGTTCAAAGAAAATGAAAAAGGGATGGCAGGTATCGTACACAAAATAATAAATGGTCTTGTGTAAACATTAACACAAAGTAATCGATTACCTGAGAGCCAAGAAAACCAGACATATTGGGTTTAGTAGAAAACGAAGCTGAGTGATTCTGAGGATGTGGCCAGTTGGGAGGGTCAATATACTGTATGGAGGCGAAACAGAACCAGAAAAAGGGAGGTGGTGTAATGATGTTAACAAGGATAAGAGGGTAGTAGAACTGTGGAGGAAAGGGAGTATGGCGAGTTGTTGTAGGCATGAGCCCTAATTAAGCATCAATAAGATCCTGCTGCCCACCACGGACGAGGGCCAACCATCACAGCCCTCGAGTGAGCCTCCAGGGCCTACCATCCCACCCCTGGAGCTCACTGCCTACATGTGCGCTATAGGCATAGATGTGAAAAAAAAAAAAAAAAAAAAAAAAAAAAAAACTTCCTTGCCTTGCAGTTATATCAAATTTCCCGAGTTATACAGTGCCGAGTTAAAAGGGGTTTTTACTGTATGTAGTTCAGTTATAAGAATAGATATATTATTGTAGCTGAAATTTATTATCATGCTAGTGGAAAACTTACTAGACTGTAGATTGTAGAGCCATTCTCCACTGCCAGGTAGCCTAGGAACCCCTGGTTGCCAATCGCAAGGCTTTTTTTTTCACATCACAAATAAATAAATCACGGGATATAAAAAATCATAAACTTTACATCACAAATTCTTCTAATGATTGTCAACATTAATTATTTTAAAAAAAGAAATTAACTTCCCATGTAACACGCTTTTGAAAAAAATATGGATACTATTTAGATGCTTTTTTTAATTAGGTGGATATATTTTCATATTGGACCCTGGAGGTCACTGCCCACAGGGGCTGTAGATAAGAAAAAAGGAAAAAAAAAAAGAGAAAAAAAAGAACCCTGCATACCCCCTGCTGCAAAAAAAAAAAAATAATTCCCAGCCATTACTACTTATTCGTAATACACTTTCCCCTCCTTTTTCCCGGGATCTCCTATTGCCGGATTTTGAATTTCCCGGTCATTGCCCGCCCCGGACATATTTGGCAGAGCCGGACATATGCCCGGGGGGACATTAAGAAAAGTACAGCATTCAAATTTCCCGCGCGCGAGGTTCCCAGCCATTAGTTCGGGGAGGGCCGCCACTAGGGGGTCAGGGCGTGCGGAGACAGCCGCTGGGGTGAGTTTTATCCCCACAATTCCTCCGTAGTGTCCCCAAGGAGCCAAAACGTACTAAAAAACCCAGTACACTGTTTACCACATAAAGTCCGTGAATGGGTACACCTCCCGGACTTCCGCGGTTCACGGACTTTTGGGGTTCCCGGGGACTGGGCTAACCCACTAATAGTCCGGAAAATGGAGGGTAGAGTGTACAACTTATTGAATACCGATTTATCAAAGTTTTACGGTAGTGGTAAAATATAGGTTGAATTCCAAAATCCTATAAAAGATGTTTTCAAGCTAAAATAAACTATCCCAAACACAAACAAACACACAGCGTCTATACAGGGTGAAACCCGCGGACCCAGGGACATACTACCAGGCCTGTGCGATGGGCGGAGCCTCCTTGATGACGTCAAAAACCATAACCAAGTATAAGAACGTGGATAAAGTTTACTTTCCAGAATAATTATCCCCTACCAAATACGTTTACAGGAGAACCTCATTTAACCGGCATTTAAACAACGGCAGCCTCAAAACAACGGCACTAATCGAACCGGGCTTTTTTTTTTTTTTTTTTTTTTTTTTTTCTTCGGGCTTCCAGCAGGGAGGACCACGGGCTAGCTTGAGCCCATCAGAGAGATCCTGTGAAAAAAGAGAGGAGTGTTCGTGGTGCTGGCGTGCGACACGAGGACTGGCTTATCCATCCTGACGAGGAGTGCGGGGTAGAAAGGGGCACTCAGCAGGAAAAACCCAGGCTTTAATTAGGTATAATTATTTCAAAAACTGAGAAAATCGGCAGAAATTTAGTTCAAATTTTGGTGGGGTACGCCCGGGTTGGCAACCCTTTCATCCCTTTCACTGGTAAACTCTGGAACCCCCTTCCTGTTTCTATTTTTCCACTTTCCTAATGACTTACATCTTTTCAAAAGAAGAGTAACAAGACACCTCCCGAACTAAATTGCCTCACCCCTCTTTTTTATTTTATTCTCTTACTGTCTCCTTATAGGGGCTGGCAAACTAAGCGGGCTTTGTGTTACCCATTTTTGTTGTGCCCTTGGCCAGTTCCTTTTGATGTTTATAAAAAATAATAATAAAAAAAAAAAATAAAAAAATAAAAAAAAAAAAAAATATATAAAAAAAAAAAAAAAATAAATAAATTGTGGGCTTTTGGGCGATTCCATAAGAGTAAAATCTCAAAACAACGGCAAAATGAGTTATTCGGCATGCGTCCCCCCGAGGGTGCCGGATAAACGAGGTTTCCTGTATCAGTATAATCATATAAAAGTAGTGCTATCTTGCATCTTTTTACGGAAGACTTACTGGAAACATACTCAGTGAGCTGCAAGCTCTGAGACCAGGAGGGTTGCATCGTTTCCTGCCATGTCTGGACTTTCCTTTTACTTCCACCCTTTTTACTGTACTTTTTCAATTTATTTTACTGCTTAGCCATGCCTCGCCCTGAAGGCAAGCAAAGACTTCCATAAAAAAAAAAGTAATACTTTTTTCTGTTGAGAGCGGGGAAAGGGTGGAGTATGAAAAAATTCCTGTAAAACATCTGAAATTCTTCAAAAGATTTAAAATGAAAAAAAGATAAATCACATTTGAAATTAAATCAAAAGTTATGAACAAATTTTGCGACAGATTTAATAACTTCATCGGCCCATACAAAGACTACTGTATACTGGACTTGTTTTTGGAATCCGCCCATGACCAGTGGAGGCTGATCGGCAAGTAAACCAGGTTCCATGAATACAGTAAAACTATGGTTTATCAGTATAAATGATATACTGTTATCTTTGTAAATGTTTTTTCTATGATATTATCAAATAAAAAACAGTAAAACACATTAAAGAAATACCATGATGAGACTGAAGAAAAATGCATGAACTTAATTAATGTTCACTTAAGGGGGGCGTTCAGTGAAACTTGAATATGGCTTCGACCCCCCTGAGAATTTTGCACGATAAACTACTTTATTATGCAGTATTCCTGGCCAAGTTGAAGACAACAGGATTCTTACTTTGTTTACATGAATATTTTTTTATTAAATTTGGGCGTTTTTTTTTAAACTTTAATTTCTATCTCCTTCCTCATAAATGATCATATATCAATTTGCTTTATACCATTCGATAACACAATCACTCCTCTACATTTGTAGGTATGATTTTAGCTGTCGCAGTGAAATTGGATTTAAAAAAAAAAAAATTCATGTCGTACTGAATTTTACCATAGATTTTTTCGTTATTAATGTAGCGTTTATTTGGAGCGATGAACATAATCCCAAAACTGCCTATTGCATGCGTCCTGTCAAATGCTTCAATCAGATTGGGAATAAATCAAACCGTTTTAGAGTTTATAGAAAAATTCACCACTAATGAGGGAAAAAGTTATGAGCAATTAAAGTTTATTTGTCATACTGATATACCTACATTCACTGAACTAAACAGCATTCCAGGCATCTATAATTTGTATTTAGACTAAAAACAACCAATTAGAGCTTTTGGCACCTGGTCCCCTTTTTTTTTTTTTATATATATATAAAAGGATATTACGTGCCCGAAGGTGTTTAGCATTTTAATTTTTTTTTTATCTCGTAAATGTATTTTGCTATTACACACAAACCCCGATTTCCCGGACCTCCATATCCCAGATATCGGATTTGCCGGACAAAATCCGAGGTCCGGGGATATGTCAGAGTCCCGGACAATTTATTTTTATTTATTTTTTTATTATTATTATTATTATTATTATTATTATTATTATTATTATTATTTTTTTTTTTTACGTTGAAATGCCTGGTCCTGTTTGTAAATTGACAAAGTTGTTCGGCAGTCCGAGCGTCTCCTGTCACCCCTGGTCAGTGTCCGCGCCTCCCGCCAGGTGGCAGCATGCTCAGCGGTCGTATTGTTTACATTTGGGCACAAGACACTCACGGTTCACCTGCACCGTCTCCGTTAGTCCCCTGACCCCCACTGCCCCTGGTGCAGGAACGTCTCTTGAGGACTATTGAACACTTTCTGCTGCCTCCCGCCAGGTGGCAGCATGCTCAGCGGTCGTATTGTTTACATTTGGGCACACGACACTCACGGTTCACCTGCACCGCCTCCGTTAGTCCCCTGACCCCCACTGCCCCTGGTGCAGGAACGTCTCTTGAGACTATTGAATACTTTCTGCTGCCTCCCGCCAGGTGGCAGCATGCTCAGCGGTCGTATTGTTTACATTTGGGCACACGACACTCACGGTTCACCTGCATACCTCAGTTAGTCCCCTGACCCCCACTGCCCCTGGTGCAGGAACGTCTCTTGAGACTATTGAACACTTTCTGCTGCCTCCCCCCAGGTGGCAGCATGCTCAGCGGACGTAAAAGTCTGCGGCGGGGTAGTTGATATTGGTGGTTGCCGGACAGTAAATACTAGAGTAGGATAAACGTCCGGGGGTGGTAATGTGGGTTTTTTAAATTTTATTCTCTTACCGTCTTCTTTATAGGGACTGGCAACTAAGCGGGGCTTTGTGTTACCCATTTTTGTTGTGCCCTTGGCCAGATCTTTGTGATGTAGAAAAAAAAAAAAAAAAAAAAAAAAAAAAAAAATATGGCATCGGACTGTTGCGATTCCCGGACAACCCCCCTATTAGTCGGGGAAAACGAGGTTTGTGTGTATTTGCAAATTTTTACCCAAATTAAAAAAAATCAAAGATGAGTAAATTACATCTTTATTCCTCTTTCCAATGATATATTGTTTATTAAATTCGGTACAATAGTGGCGAAGTTATTAAAGGAAAACTGGAATAAGGCAAATTTTTCAGTAGATAGGTCTTCTCCCTCTACTCCCTCACTACTGAGGCCTTGAGACGACCCTCTGTCTCACAGAGGGACTGAGAGGTGCCAGTTTGTCTATGCCAGTGAATATCATGAAAAAAATTGTACGGATATTTTTCGGGGGGGAGGGGTAGAAAATCAGCCATAACTCTTTCAATTTTTCTTCTTTCTTTATAATACTTTGTCACAAGCTTGCCCAAGTGTTCAACTAGGCATGATAATTTTTTCGAATATTTTGATGTTTTTCGGAAATATTCATGTAACCGCCCCCCCCTTAAATTCTTCGCCATTTAATATTTTGCGAGACAACCTATAACATGGAGCATATCATTTTTGATAAATGAATTAGCACCATGCATAAATTAGCGTTAACTAAATAAAAAATATCATCAATCGGGTAATTTTCAAGATTGATGATGTTATTTATTTAGTTAACGCAAATTTTTCCATGGTGGTAATTCATTTATCAGAAAGCTCAATATATCAATGGAAAGCTAATAAAATCCCGCTTCTATTGATATGCTCCATGTTATAAGTTGTCTCGCAAAATACTAAATGGTGAAGAGTTTAAGTGAAAATTAATTAAATTCATGCATATTTCTTCAGTCTCATAATGGCATTTCTTTAGTGTTTTACTGTTTCTTATTTGAGAATATCATAGAACAAACATTTACGAAGATAACAGTATATCATTTATACTGATAAACCTTAGTCTACTGTATTCATGGAACACTTTTTTACCTGCCAATCAGCCTCCACTGGTCATAGGCGGGTTGGCGCGGAGCCCCAGAAACAAGTCCAGTATACAGTAGTCTTTGGTCCATAACTCAAAACTAAATTTTTCATAATTTTTAGTGAAACAAACCCAGAGCAAGAAAATGTTTTCCTCTTTACAACTAAGAAGATATTTTGATATCTGTAGGCATAGAGGTTTTACTGATGTTTTGTTCCAACATTTAAGATTTTTTCTTCAACAAACGAAAAAATCATAGAGTATTTATAAATGCAAAATCCTAAAATCTAAAGTGAAGAACACTATGGGTTTGCTTTGCCATATGAGTTTGAAAGGGGTGGACCAATCTAACGGCAGAGAAAACTCTTAAAAAGATTTAGGGTGGGGGGGGAGCTAGAAGGGAGATAGGGGTCTAATATTGGTGTAATGTTGTCATTACAATATGACATAATTATTATCAAAATGATTCATGTATATTTAAGCATATAGGTTTTTTGCCGGACGCTCCCATTAAACTGATGCATTGAATGGTACAAACTTTTAAGACAAAAATTTGTTTGTGGCCATAGCTTGACTTAATTTATGGAGGGTGCAGTAGGTTACAAGCTCTAGGTAGTATGTGAATTCATATCACTTATATGGACAGATGTTCTTCTGAAGAGGCATGAGGGAAGCTACATAGCGCTCTAGTGGAATCATGAAGGACTGTGTCAGCTCCAACAGGTGGCGCCGCAGTAGGGCTGTTTGCACTTCCACAGGACGGCCTGTCTGTACACCTTTAAGGAGCCGCTTCACAAGACCCTGAGGGAAGAAGTCACACATGATATAAAGGAGAACCATGATTTAAAGCAGTCACTGACGGAACTCAATGTTGACATCAGCAAGGTGATGAATGGTGAAATGCAACACATAATAATGGTCTGGCCACATGGAAAGAATGATAAGAATGATTTGACAATAATGTAAAAGAATAGGATAGGTATTGATGGTGTATGAGGACAGCCACCCTGGTAGGCAATGGTAAAGTAAAGTGAATACTTCAGAGTGGAAAGTAGTATAAGTAAGTAGACCAAAGAAGACAAGGGATAAGATGCTGAGGAAAGACTTAGATGATAGGAGAATTGACAGATAAGTTGCACAGCAATCAAAGCTTTGTTTAGCAAATTAAGCTATCTGCCACGAGGTTACTGAAGCAAACCCACGTAAATATGGAATATGCCTTGAAATCACTGATAGGGGTGATGTTTTATATGACCATATTTCTGTCATTCTTATAGATTCCTGATTTTCTTATTATTCAAAAGAATTCACATTTTGTGTTAGTAGGTTCCTCAGTAAATGTTTCAGCCTCTTTAGCAAGCGGATGACTGATTTAAACGAAGTATAGCATCCCATTTTATCAGTGCATCAGAAAATTATTAAGACTTTCAGGAGTACTTCTAATGGTTGAAAAGAGCACAATAAGGCTAAAGAATTCCTGTGCTACTGTGTAATAAAAGGTGCAATCAAAAAGTTCCTGGACTGCCCATGTAGTAAAGAAACAGAGCACATGACTGTCATGCATGCACAGTAGGAGCAAGCAGTGAGGGGTGTGGTTCTGTATGCATATGATGACATTCTGTGAACATTGGGGCGTGTGCTGCACGTGAATTTGTGACCACGTTCACATGCTCGGTTGTAATTTCAGTATGGACCTCAGACTTGAGCAGAGAGCAAACATCAAATTCTGTGTCAAGCACGAGAAATTAGAAACGGAGACCTTTGAAATGTTAAAGCAGGCCTTCAGCAATGAAGCGTTGTGCCAAACTACATGTATTGAGTGGCATTCACACTTCAATAGGGGCAAAACATCACTGGAGGATGACGAGAGGTCAGGCCGGCCTTCAACAACCTCAACACCTGAAAATATTAAAGGCATTGCACAAATTGCGTGTCAGAAATATTGGATGACCATCAATAAAGTTGCTGACATCGTTAACATGTCACTTGGATTAGTTCAGCAATCCTCACATCCAATTAGAACATTCCCCACGTTGTTGCCAAGTTGGACACTCAAGTTCGTGCCCAGACTCCTGACCCTAGAGCAAAAGCGGCACCGTGCTTAAGTCTGTGAGGATCTCCTTCACCAGGGTTGATTGGGTTGACCAAACCTTCATGTTAAGGCTGATCACTGGTGACGAGAGTTGAGTCTACGACTACGTCCCAGGAACCAAACAGCAATCTTCGCATTGGGAAAAAACCAACAATTTCCAATACCAAGAAGGTAAGACAGGTGAGGAGCATGATCAAAAGCTGTTTTTTCTCTTCCAACTTTGCAGCGTTGTGCACAGTGAATTCGTCCCCCAGGGTCAGACTGTCAGTCAATGCCGAGTTCTACTCTACTCCTTACTATTCTGAGGCGTCTGAGGGAGAACATCAGGCACAAATGACCTGAACTCTAGTGTGATGGCAATTGAGTGCTCCAACATGACAACGCACCCGCTCACAGTGCATTGGATACATGCAAGTTTTTGGCCCATACCAACACTATCATCCTCCCTACCCCCCCCTACTCGCCGGATTTGGCTCCCTGCTTCTTCCTTTTCCCCAAGATGAAGTTAAAAAAGTTGAGGGGTTTTAACACTGTCGAGGAGATCCAGCAGGAATCGTAGGAGGTGCTTGTTAAGCTTAAAGAATGGGATTTTCAGGGAGCATTCCAATCGTGGCAGAAGCCTTGGGAGCAGTGTGTTGCTGCACAAGGTGACTACTTCAAAGGGGATAGCGGCCAAATTTAAATCAGATACGTTGTCCGCTTTTATAGGTGTTGTCCGGGAACTTTCTGATCACACCTCATACAAATGCCTCTCCACCCACCTTGTCTGCCTGTAGGTGAGGTTTATACTTGGTGTACATTCCTGGTTTCTGTTCTACCATCTTGAGAGCTGAAGCCTTCTTTATCTTATGCTTCTGGGTGCTAGGAGAGCCTGCAAAGCATCCCAGCCTCAATCAGTTACACTAATAAGAAACTTAAATCCCACAGATATTTACAAGTGGCAAAATCACCATATAAAAAGAAAAGCACACAAAATCTTAATCACAGAAAAAAACCCTTTAATTTCCTAATTTACCCTTATACTCTGAAAAAATCGACAGCATGTAAGTGAATAGTTCAATCAACAAGTTCAAAATCTAAGCTTTGAGATATAAGTACCCATAACAGAGCATCAATATCATTAGTACAAAGCAGGCTGACATACTTCTAGCAATAATTACTTTCAAGGTAAATTCATGAATGGGAAACTTTATTGGAATTTAGAAAATAATAGGATATATTTGTGATTATCGAACATTCTCCTAAAGTCTTCTATACCAAGCTACAAATCTGCCAGCCCTGCCTCAAGTCCTGGCACACAATTTACCCAGCTGTTTATTCTCCTTGTGTCCTTGCTGGGTATTTTGTAAAACTTAAGAAAGCTAGAGAGCTGTGGACATCTAATTTTTTTTTTTTTTTTTTTTTTTTTTTACATTTTGGCCTATAGCGCCTGTAGGCAGTGACCTCCAGGGCTCGGATAGTAGGCCCTGGATGTTCACTTGAGGGCTGTGATGCTCAACTCTCACCGTGGTGGTGCAGGCAGGATTTTTATAGTGGCGCCTGTGATTAGAGGCTCATGCCGCTCCCCTGTGTCCTCCGATGCACTCGCAATCGAAGGTAGAGTTAATGGGCAGCATGTGGGTGTTCTTAGGTCACTTGACGGTGCAGAAAGATTTTAAGTGGATTTTGTTTCTCATCGGGGATCGAACTCAGGTCACCGAGAATGCCACTCGGAGATGCTAACCACTCTGCTACCGCATCTCCAAACATTAACATACACATCTAATCAACTAGAGTACCATGGGTGCTCAACCCACTGTTTGCGGGCCACATGCAGCCCTCAAAGAGGTTAGATGCTGCCCTCGGCAAGAACCAAAAAATAGCCTACCATACTTATCACTATACTATAGCCCTAATGTCATATTATTTTTTAACATTAAATTTTAATGATACATATGCAGCAATATAAATTACATTATAATTGATATTACTGCATATCATTAAAATGAAATATGAACAATATGAAATCATAGTATTATAGTGATAAGTAGACTATTGCACATCTGGCATGTCTAGTTAGCCTAGACAAGTGGCTTGAGGGTACATTCATAGCGGTCTGAGTGCTGGCTACCCTTACTGATTTTGCTGACGTGACTCGGTTGTTTACATTGAATATATAAATTACTACGCATATTCATATTAACCCCTTGAGACCCAGAACGTAATTTCCATTGTAATTTGGGTACCATTAGACAATTTTTAGTGAATATAAGCAATACTTTATAGATATGACCTGTTTAGTATAGCCCACAAACTAATTTGGTATATTCAATTAGTTTTCATAATTTCATGGCTAACAACAGACAATTTTTTATAGCAAAGGAAACATCTGGGCGTGAAGAGGTTAAAGGCAATATGAGGCCCTCATCACACATTGCCCATCTAATGTGGCCCAGTCAGCCAAAACGGTTGAGCAGCACTGAGCTAGATCATGGGAAGGCTTTAGGTTCTGCTTCTTCTCTAAAAAATATATAGAAAATACATATAATTTGCAATCAGAAGTGGTTTCTTTACTTTTAATAGTACTATTCTTTTCTGGAAAATCAGGCATGCCACACACAGAGGTAATTATATCTAAGTCAAAAAATACTTCACAACGGCAGTAAAACGTTAGACAAGTATAGAATGCACAAAATATGCAAAACTAGAATACATGATACTTCATTGAGTTTCCTTGCCTGCTCCTCCTCACCTGTACTCTCTCCTATCCTAATAATGTGAGGCCAGTGTTGAAGAGTCTTGGCAAAGAATGGGTTGGTAACTCCCAGGATAACATTGGGGGGTGCTGAGGTCCTGGTAGTGTATTCCTTAAACTCTGAGTCATGAATGGTGAAGAAAGGGCGGTAGTCTCCACTGAACTTGAGGGGAGTAATCAGGCTGCAGAATGAAAGGCAATGTTAATACCATACCAATATAGGTACTTGTTCACTGAATCAATCAACTAAACATCACTGGATGTGTGGGTCTAGATGGGCAATTAAAAACTAAGAACCTACAGGGAATGCATTTCATCAGTCATCAGTAACATAATTTCCTGTAAAATATATGATTGGAGGTCTAGCATCAAAAAGAGATCACCAGCTCCAGGTACAACAAACGGCTTTGGGAGATCTTTCTTCCTCGTGTCACCACCATTAAAAGATTGTCCCTGGATCAATTTTGAAAATGGAAAAAAACTAATCTTAACTCTGATGCTGTTTTCATCAACATAAAATGGATGGCAAAAAAACAAAAACAATTGCAACAGTAGTTATAGCAGTTGCATATTTATTATAAGAGTAGCAAACACATTGATACAACCGAAACAAACAAATAAGCCACAATGGGCCATACATTTCTACACAATGTGAGACCTGTGATTGAAGCTTAGAGCACAAACTCTTGATATCAGGTCTAATTAGTGATAACGCTACTCGCATATTGTCCTCAAGAGATTACAGTCTATTTTTTGGCTTGGATTTAATTGATGCTATGAGAGAGAATACTCATACAAATACAATGTGGAGAAAGGCAAAAGTAGATACGTGGCTATTTTTCAGCCAAATTAGGGCATACCTCCACTAGCCATTTTCCAAAAACTGCCAATGATACCTCATTCCTCTCAAATTTAAACTGAGTGTTGGAATCAGGAGGAACATATCGATAAATTTGTTAAATAAAGGTGAGACCATGAATCAAGACATGTATTTCCAGGTTCTTGAGGAACATATGCTAACAATTTTCCAGGTGCAAGGGTGTAAAATCTTTATGCAAGATGGAGAGCCTCTTGCCATGTTGCAAAAAGAGCCAGAAAGTGGCTAGGTGAAAAGAAAATTAAAGTGTTGGATTGGCCAAGAAATTCCCCTGACCTTAATCCTATTGAAAACATCTGGAACATCGAAAAACCGCCTAGCAACACGTAACACAGCATCTGCACCGAGTCTCATCAACGAAATAAAAAACATTGTATTGGAGTGGAAACGAGGTAATGGACTTGATTTCTTGAAAAACCTAGCAGACTCGATGTAAAAATGCATCAAAAATGGTCCTAAAAATCTAGGGGAAGATGATCAAAACTTATAAAGAGTTAGGATGAAAAAAATTTGTGATGTAAAAAGAAAAAAAAAAAAGAAAAAACCCTTTAGCCTTATTGGTTGTTTATTAATGGAGCCTTCATGTTTATGTATGGGATAGGAGGGTGGCCAATACTTTTTGCGGACATTGTATGTAAGTCACGCCATTTAATGGCCTATCTTTCCTGGTCATTAACTGCTGTTGATGAGATATGATAAACTGAAAAACTGTTTGGAATCTGAAGTTATGTAAATGTTTATGTTAATGATGGTATTAATGTACAAGGTAAATTACTTTTATAATTGGACTATGTTTAGGAATGTAAGTTGACTGTTAAATACAACATTATTATGTAGATCAATGATTTCCAACGATGGTGCCGTGGCACCGCGATCGACTGAGGTCTGCCAAATCGAAAAAGAAAAGAAAAAAAAAAATCACCGAATTTCTCTCTCATCCCTGGTATCGATGGTACGAACTGCGGTATCCAACACCTACCCGGTGAAGACAATAGGTCATTACTAACAAAATGAAAGGTTTCCAGATAAAGCTGGCTCATGGACGTCTGCTGTTCATAAAGACGATCTGTCAAACTTTCCTTCTCTTCATCAAGTAGGAGATAATGATCTCGGAGCTCTCAAAGATCTCATTTTTTATTACTTGCTACGGCCCGAGAGAAGCAGTTGATAGGTACTTCCCTTCTCTTGCTACGGGAATCCCGATTGGATTGTATCACCCTTTGAATTGACTGGAGGGATGGAGTGAATACAAGAGTTGTGTATTCGAATAAAGGCTACGAAATTTTTAAATTCCTACGAATATGAATACGAAACACTCAATCAATCAATCATTGGGGGCATACACCGGGGAGTGCGAGCCTCGACCACCCTGCGATGCCCTCCGGGAACCTCCCCAAACCCCCACACCCCTAAATGATCCCCAGACCATCACTTCCATCTGCGTGCATTTCCAACTTCACCGTGTAGAGCGGGCGGAGTAGCGGTCGAGTTTCTGGGTCGTCTTATCATGCCAGACCCTTTTTTCAGAAACAGAAACTTGCTTCATCGCTCCAAAGGACCTTTCTCCAATCCTCTACTGTCCAGTCTTTATGTTTCTTCGCAAATTCTAATATTTGTTTCACCATTCGCCGTGTTAGAAGTGGTTTGTAGGAGACATATCGATAAATTTGTTAAATAAAGGTGAGACCATGAATCAAGACATGTATTTCCAGGTTCTTGAGGAACATATGCTAACAATTTTCCAGGTGCAAGGGTGTAAAATCTTTATGCAAGATGGAGAGCCTCTTGCCATGTTGCAAAAAGAGCCAGAAAGTGGCTAGGTGAAAAGAAAATTAAAGTGTTGGATTGGCCAAGAAATTCCCCTGACCTTAATCCTATTGAAAACATCTGGAACATCGAAAAACCGCCTAGCAACACGTAACACAGCATCTGCACCGAGTCTCATCAACGAAATAAAAAACATTGTATTGGAGTGGAAACGAGGTAATGGACTTGATTTCTTGAAAAACCTAGCAGACTCGATGTAAAAATGCATCAAAATGGTCCTGAAATCTAGGGGACAGATGATCAAACACTTATAAAGAGTTAGGATGAAAAAATTTGTGATGTAAAAAGAAAAAAAAAAGAAGAAAAAAGCCTTTAGCCTTATTGGTTGTTTTATTAATGGAGCCTTCATGTTTATGTATGGGATAGGAGGGTGGCCAATACTTTTTGCGGACATTGTATGTAAGTCACGCCATTTAATGGCCTATCTTTCCTGGTCATTAACTGCTGTTGATGAGATTATGATAAACTGTAAACTGTTTGGAATCTGAAGTTATGTAAATGTTTATGTTAATGATGGTATTAATGTACAAGGTAAATTACTTTTATAATTGGACTATGTTTAGGAATGTAAGTTGACTGTTAAATACAACATTATTATGTAGATCAATGATTTCCAACCGATGTGCCGTGGCACCGCGATCGACTGAGGGTGCTGCCAAATTCCGAAAAAGAAAAGAAAAAAAAAATCACCGAATTTCTCTCTCATCCCTGGTATCGATGGTATCGATACTGCGGTATCCACACACCTACCAGGCTGAAGACAATAGTGTCATTACTAACAAAATGAAAGGTTTCCAGATAAAGCTGGGCTCATGGACGTCTGCTGTTCATAAAGACGATCTGTCAAACTTTCCTTCTCTTCATCAAGTAGGAGATAATGATCTCGGAGCTCTCAAAGATCTCATTTTTTATTACTTGCTACGGCTGAGAGAAGCAGTTGATAGGTACTTCCCTTCTCTTGCTACGGAGAATCCCGATTGGATTGTATCACCCTTTGAATTGACTGGAGGGATGGAGTGAATACAAGAGTTGTGTATTCGATACGGCTACGAATATTTCAAATTCCTACGAATATGAATAACGAATACACTCAATCAATCAATCATTGGGGGCATACACCGGGGAGTGCGACGCCTCGACCACCTGCGATGCCACTCCCGGGAACCTCCCCAACCCCCCACACCACTAAATGATCCCCAGACCATCACTCCATCTGCGTGCATTACCAACTTCACCGTGTAGAGCGGCGAGTAGCGGTCCGAGTTTCTGGGTCGTCTTATCATGCCAGACCGTTTTCTCAGAAACAGAAACTTGCTTTCATCGCTCCAAAGGACCTTTCTCCAATCCTCTACTGTCCAGTCTTTATGTTTCTTCGCAAATTCTAATATTTGTTTCACCATTCGCCGTGTTAGAAGTGGTTTGTAGGGGGACATATCGATAAATTTTGTTAAATAAAGGTGAGACCATGAATCAAGACATGTATTTCCAGGTTCTTGAGGAACATATGCTAACAATTTTCCAGGTGCAAGGGTGTAAAATCTTTATGCAAGATGGAGAGCCTCTTGCCATGTTGCAAAAAGAGCCAGAAAGTGGCTAGGTGAAAAGAAAATTAAAGTGTTGGATTGGCCAAGAAATTCCCCTGACCTTAATCCTATTGAAAACATCTGGAACATCGAAAAACCGCCTAGCAACACGTAACACAGCATCTGCACCGAGTCTCATCAACGAAATAAAAAACATTGTATTGGAGTGGAAACGAGGTAATGGACTTGATTTCTTGAAAAACCTAGCAGACTCGATGTAAAAATGCATCAAAATGGTCCTGAAATCTAGGGGACAGATGATCAAACACTTATAAAGAGTTAGGATGAAAAAATTTGTGATGTAAAAAGAAAAAAAAAAGAAGAAAAAAGCCTTTAGCCTTATTGGTTGTTTTATTAATGGAGCCTTCATGTTTATGTATGGGATAGGAGGGTGGCCAATACTTTTTGCGGACATTGTATGTAAGTCACGCCATTTAATGGCCTATCTTTCCTGGTCATTAACTGCTGTTGATGAGATTATGATAAACTGTAAACTGTTTGGAATCTGAAGTTATGTAAATGTTTATGTTAATGATGGTATTAATGTACAAGGTAAATTACTTTTATAATTGGACTATGTTTAGGAATGTAAGTTGACTGTTAAATACAACATTATTATATAGATCAATGATTTCCAACCGATGTGCCGTGGCACCGCGATCGACTGAGGGTGCTGCCAAATTCCGGAAGAAAAAAAGAAAAAAAAATCACCGAATTTCTCTCTCATCCCTGGTATCGATGGTAATCGATACTGCGGGATCCACACACCTACCAGGCTGAAAAACAATAGTGTCATTACTAACAAAATGAAAGGTTTCCAGATAAAGCTGGGCTCATGGACGTCTGCTGTTCATAAAGACGATCTGTCAAACTTCCTTCTCTTCATCAAGTAGGAGATAATGATCTCGGAGCTCTCAAAGATCTCATTTTTTATTACTTGCTACGGCTGAGAGAAGCAGTGATAGGTACTTCCCTTCTCTTGCTACGGAGAATCCCGATTGGATTGTATCACCCTTTTAATTGACTGGAGGGATGGAGTGAATACAAGAGTTGTGTATTCGAATACGGCCCACGAATATTTCAAATTCCTACGAATATGAATACGAATACACTCAATCAATCAATCATTGGGGGCATACACCGGGAGTGCGACGCCTCGACACCACCCTGCGATGCCACTCCCGGGAACCTCCCCAACCCCCCACACCACTAAATGATCCCCAGACCATCACTCCATCTGCGTGCATTACCAACTTCACCGTGTAGAGCGGCGAGTAGCGGTCCGAGTTTTCTGGGTCGTCTTATCATGCCAGACCGTTTTCTCAGAAACAGAAACTTGCTTTCATCGCTCCAAAGGACCTTTCTCCAATCCTCTACTGTCCAGTCTTTATGTTTCTTCGCAAATTCTAATATTTGTTTCACCATTCGCCGTGTTAGAAGTGGTTTGTGTGCAGGCTTGAATGTTGGCATGTTGAGGTCCTTCTGCAGTCTGTGTTGTATTGTCCGTTCAGCCACCTCTCCCAGCAATGATGAATGTTTTATTTTGAGTTCATTGGCAATGATCGCGGGGTCCATCAAGACTTCTCGCTTCAGGAGTCTATCTGTGGTCTTGCAAGCCTTCTTTGGCCTTCCATAACACTTTTACATAATGGAACAGTGCTAAGTGGGAGGTCACGCGCAGCCGCCACAAGACGCCTGATACTCCTCTCTCCTCGCCCTGTCCTCATTGCAATTTCGTGAGTGGAGACATTATTAGCTTTCCAGGCTAAAGTCCGTGCTTTTTCCTCTATGGATAAGTTGGTAGGGCCATCCTAGTGCCTTGGGTTGAGAAATACTGCGTCTAGAAAGTTGTGGGCGCAAATAGAGGATTCACCACGGGAGCAGGGTGTAACATCCCTCCTCCTGTGGAAGCTCAGAGAGCACTGGTGTGATATTTAGCCCGGCATGTTATCCCCCAGACACTTCTCGCAGCCTGTGACGGTGCCAGACGTACAATCAAAAGCGAGCGGTGGAGGGAATCACCACGCAACGCCGACCCATTCAAATAACTTTTTTTAGCGTTGCCCGGCCAATACTTTTTGCGGACACTGTAAAGTTATCCAAAAATTGTTATACTTTGTTTGAACTACTGAGACAAAAAAAAAAGAACTGCTAAACTAAACAGAATATAATTTATGTTGACACGAATACCGTAAATGGCGGCGTACAAGTCTACTCTCTGAGTCTGAAAAAATCTCTCCAAAACTAGGGGTCGACTTATACGGCTAGGATAAAATGCGAACCTTTACCACCGAGTGGCAAACAAGTGGATCAGCACTACTAACAATCGCTGTACACCACTTACCATAACTCCAGCAGGTTACCACAAATATTTCCAACTAAAACTTGTGTTCGGTGAACTTACTGAACATATTTAACACACAGATTAATATATAAATAATAAAATAATAATAAAAATTCAGTCTATATCAACACAAAACCATAGGCTGTTTCCAACAGCTGATACACAGATTGTAAACACTGACCGGAACGCCACTGAACTCAAACGGCCAGTCAGACAACTACACACGTTTTTTTTTCCACATGTGCAAATGGCGGAGGGCACCGGTAAGTGCAGTCCAGTCATAGTACCGTGTTTTACTATAATATACAGTATGTAGCGGTACTATCAGGGGACTAAGGTGTTTTTCAAGTGAAAACAAGAGGCGGACCTATAGTAAAAATTCATATCTTCATATAAGTGGTGTGGTGTTATGTGTTTTTGCGACAGGTTACCGTATACCGTACCGTAGCCTATCCACATTTAAGCTTTAGCCTACCAGTAACCTACCGTATTTTTGGGGCTGACTTATATGGCAAGTATATATAATCCGTAATCTTGAGCTAATAATCTTGAGGTCGACTTCTACGCCTGGTCGACTTAAACGCAGTATTTACGGTAGATAAATTGTGTATACAGTAAAAGCCTTATAACTCGGCACGATAGGGGCTCTGGCCCTTGCCGAGTTATTCAATGTGCCGAGTTATGCAATGTCCTCCTCAAAAAAAAAATACAGTACTGTAAAAGCATAAAAACTACACTTACCAGTGAACGGGTAGCAGCAGGCATGTAATCCAAGGAGAGGGGAGCCTTGTAACATCTAGAACAGGGGTTCTCAAACTGGGTGCCGCGGCACCCTGGGGTGCCACGGACAGCGCCTAGGGGTGCCACAAGATTGCCATGAATTTTGGCAATAATGGCAATAGAATGTAATGAGTACTCCTTGCGTAACCAAATTTTCTTTGTTATACGCGTCGGTCGTCCAGTACCTGATCGGTTCTTGTCCCATTTTTGTCAGTGAGGCACTATACATCGAGCTGTACGTGTGTATTCCTTGCTGCTTCTGATATTCTGCAGCTGTATTGAACTTGCAATGGATAAGTTTGTCATTAAGAGAGAAAACATGGAGATAGTGGTGAGGTGAAGAAGGAAACGAAAGTAGAAGTACGAGTGAAAAAGATTTGGCCATTCCCACAGCAAAAAAATCAGCTTCCAAAAAAAGCAGGAAAAATCGCTCCTATTTGGATAATTATCTAGATTGTGGATTCTTTTGGTTGTGGCGATGAGGTTAATCCTACACCACTGTGTGTTATTTGTGGTGATAAATTAGCTAATGAGGCGATGGTACCCAGCAAATTAAAGAGGCATTTATCTTTGAAAACATGGTCATCTTGCCAACAAGCCTCGATCCTACTTTGAAGGACTTTTAAATGAGCAAAAACAACAGAGGGTGATGCTTTCTAAAACAGTCACAGTTTCTGATAAAGCACAAGAGGCCAGCTACTTAGTTGCAGAGTTAGTCGCTAAAAGCATGAAACCTCATACAATAGCAGAGACACTAATTCTTCCGGCTTGTATTTGCCATTGTAAAAACAATGTTTGGAAGTGAAGCAGAAAAAACAAGTGAAAAAAATTCCCGTCTCGGATAGAAACCATCAGAAAGACGGATTCATGATATGTCAGCAGACATAGAGGAAACTGTATGTGCTCTGTAAAGGAAAGTGAAATGTTTGCACTTCGGGTAGATGAGTCCACAGATATTGGGGGGGTAAGGTCAACAAATCGGCATTCATTCGCTACATTCATGATGTTAAAATAGTGGACCATTTTTTCTGTTGTAAGGAATTTGAGGAAACAAAACAGGCAATGATATTTTCGCTACATTAAGTGAGTACATAAAATCATTTGGGTTTTGGGTCCTGCAATTTGTGTAGGGATTTGTACAGACGGGGCGCCTGCCATGATTGGCTAATTAAAGGATTTTGTCACTAGTGAAGAAAGAAAAAAAGCAGTGTCATAACAACACATTGCTTTCTCCATCGTGAAGCGCTGGTTTGCTAAGACAATTTGGCAATGATTGAAGTCTGTACTGGAGAAAGTTGTAAAAATGGGGGAACTTTATAAAGAGTCGGCCACTTAAGACTCGTCTGTTTGCTAAGCTGTGCGAAGAGGTTGAGCAAAACATGTGAATCTTCTTCTACACACGGAGGTGGGGAGGGGATGGTTTGTCAAGAGGGAAAGTATTGTCACGTGTTTTAGAACTGAAGGAAGAGATGCTTACTTTTTTCACCCTTGAACAACAAGAGGAATTCTGTGATTTACTGGCAGAGGGACACTTGGTCTGAAAAATTGCTTACTTGGTAGACGTATTTGAACATTTAAACAAGGAAAATTCCAGCATGCAAGGTAAATCAGAAAATATCTTATTTCCACTGATAAAATTAAAAACTCTGAGAGAAAAACTGCGATTGTGGGTTGGCAGAGTAAAGAAAGGCAATTTGGATATGTTCCCACATGCTGAAAGCAGCAACAAGGGGTTTAGACGTTAGACTTCGTAGAGAGATCATTTCTATTATTTCTGAGCATCTTGAGAAACTGGAAAAGAAAACTTCAGCACTTTTTTCCAGACATATGCACTGAAAACTATGACTGGATAAGAAACCCATTTTGTTGCACAGTATCAACCCAATCTCAGCTTACCGGGGGCCTTACCCTCACGGAAGAGAGCAGTTAGTGGAAATGCGTATGATCGTAACCTGAAGTTATTGCACATGCAGCTGCCTCTTGACGAATTCTGGGTTCAGATGAAGGCTAAGTATCCTCAATTTGTAAAAGAAAGCTCTGGTAATCCTTATCCAGTTCTACATCTTACCTGTGTGAGCTGGGATTTTCTGTTCTAGCAAACATTAAAAACGAACAAGAGGGCAAGATTGCAAAATCTTGAAGAAGAAATGAGAGTATGTTTGTCACTATTCAACCCAACTTGAAAAGGATCTGTCAGTCACATCAAGCACATGTATCTCACTAAATCAGGTTAGCTTTTGTTTTTTTTGCTTTTTTTGACTATCAGTGATTATCAGCCTTTTTTCTTCTTCTTTTTATGCTACTTTGCATTTATAACCCCTTTTAAATTAATCTAATATTCTGAATCTAATTCCACTGGATGGGGTTCTATGTTGGGGCATGTACTACAGTAGCCCACATCTATGTTAATTTGGTTGAGTACGGATAATAATTTAAATAATTAATTAAAGTAATTTTCCAACAGGTACAATTTTATATCAGAAGTTAATTAAAGTGAGGAGGGGTGATGGTGAAAAAGGGGTTTCCACAGAAAGGATTATATAAATCCAGGGTGCCATCACTGAAAAAGTTTGCGAACCTCTGATCTAGAAGATGTTAGGGGGACTCTGTCGCATTTAACACTGGTATCACTTTAAAACACTTTATAATCCCCAAACTCTGTACTGTATTGTATCGAGTGTACGTACCTGTACAACCTAATTTTACATCACTTGAGCACTTAATTACTGCAAAAACTATGCCCTGTCCATTAACTCTTACCTCGACTGCGAGTGCATGGGAGGACACAGGGGGGCAGCATGAGCCTCTAATCACAGGCGTCACTATAAGAATCCTGCCTGCGCCACCACGGGCGAGGGCCAAAACCCTCACAGCCCTTGAGTGAGCCTCCAGGGCCTACCAAACCCACCCATGGAGCTCACTGCCTACACTATGCTATAGGCTAGGTTGTAAAAAAAAAATTGTCTTTGCCATGCCCAGTTATATCAAATTCGAGTTATACAGTGCCGAGTTATAAGGCTTTTACTGTAGTATCGTAAATGGCGGTTGTACAAGTCGACCAGGCGTACAAGTCGACCTCAAGACTATTAGCTCAAGATTACGGGTTAGGGCCCCTACTTGCCGTATAAGTCGGCCCCCAAAATATGGTAGCTACTGGGAGGCCAAAGCTTAAATGTGGATAGGCTACGGTACGGTATACTGTAACCTGTCACAAAACTCATAACATCACACCACTTACAACTAGTTTTTTTTCTTACATTGTGCCCATAGCACCTGTAGGCAGTGACTTCTAAGGCTCGGATGGCAGGCCCTGGAAGTTCACTTGAGGGCTGTGATGGTGGCCCTCGCCCGTGGTGGCGCAGACAGGATTTTTTATATTGACGCCTGTGATTAGAGGCTATCAAGCCCCCCCCCTGTGTACTCCAATGCACTTGCAATCGAAGGTGGAGTTAATAGACAGGGCTTGTGGGGTTCTTAGGCCACTCGACGTGCAAAAAGAAATTTTGGGTTTCCCCCAAATTGGGGATCGAAACTCGGTGATACGATGGTTATAACAATAATGAACAACAAAAGTGTTTATAAAATATGACTTAAAGATGATTATAATATCATTACACACATTCGGGCCTTAGTAGTCACTGCCTACAGGCGCTAGAGGCACAAATAAATAAATAAAATAAAATAAAAATTTAACATAGCCCGACTTACGTCCAGTTCTACTTACGACCGGTCGGTCGGACCCAATCAACTTCGTAAGTCGACTACTCGGTGTATATGAAGATATGAATATTTAATATAGGTCCGCCTCTTTTTTTCACTTGAAAAACACCATAGTCCCCTGATAGTACCGCTACATACTGTATATTATAGGAAATCATGATAGTATGACTGGACTGCACTTATAAATGCCCTCCGCCATTTGCATATGTGAAAAAAAAAAAAAACAGCCCGTGGTGCCACCAACCCACACGGCATGAAACTATGAAGGTTACACTACCGACAGTGGCGCATATTGCAGTGTCTTACTGGCCGCCTGGGTTCAGTGGCATTCCGGCCAGTGTTTACAATCTGTATATCAGCTGTTGGAAACAGCTGTATTCAATACCCACACGTTATCCACACGCAACTTGACAACACTGTGGTGGAACTGCCACAAAAATGTCTTCTCAGTTGTCGCTGTTCAGCAGAGAAAATTTTATACCACTTAGTGGTAAAGGTTCGCATTGTATCCTAGCCGTATAAGTCGACCCTAGTTTTGGAGAGATTTTTTCAGGCTCAAAGAGTCGACTTGTACGCCGCCATATACGGTATTGTAATGGTAACATTTTATTAGTACTGAAGCCATCACCAGAACTTCAATACACCATTCAAGACCCTTTTGAGATGAATGCACTAACCTGACCAGCGGTCTGGACTGTGTTAGCAGCTGTGGTGGGTGACTGGGCCATCACCACCAGGGGCTCAGCAGTGATCACCAGCTCCCATAAGAGATTCAGGTGAGGCAACACTGGCGCCAGGACTCTAAATGCTGTCATGGAGAATGACCATTGAATATATACAGATGCAGAGGTAAATTTCCTTCCTTGCTTCTCCATCTTAGGATCCAAACTATACCTTGGAGGCAAGGGTATAAATACAATACCAGGAAGAAGGGAATAAAGAAGGCAAGTGGCAAGAAAACACCACTTTCCTAAATTTCTTTTTTAGCTAAAGAATTTTGTCTCAGCTCATTTCCAAGAAGGTATATATGAAGCTTTCTAATGAACCTTTATTGCTAATGGTACCAGCCACAATTTTATGTTTCAGTCATGCCATAAGTTTCTTCTTTTCCTAGATTATAGTATTACTAGATTCCTTGTTAAGAAATAGAAGTTTCAATTGACAGAGCAAATGTGTCATTTCTAATGATCTCCATCTTTATCTACTCTTCTATCCATATACTTCTCCCTTTATCTTCTTCTTTCCTCCTGTCTCTATCTATCAATCACTGTCCCTCTATGTCTGTCCATCATTTGTTGCCTTTTAGACCATGTTCATCAATGCTTAAATGTTAATGCACAAAATGTATGCTACATTCTTCATTTCTATCTTATTCATACCTTAATCACCTCCATCAACCATCAAGGGTCAATCTTATGAAACTAGCAATTATAACATGGTAATGAATGTAAATCAGAATACCTTGAAAATTAAATGGTAAGCAAACCTATCATGAATACCTCAACTTCTTGCAGAATCAGCATCAATTAGACTTTTAACTTAAATTTGTTATACAGCCTTTGCCAGCCTCATTTTGATGTAAGAATGAATAAAATATTACGTAAATACCTCAGTCTCGTGAGGTGCAGGACGAGGATTGTTGGAGGACCTGTGAGGTGTGGAGGGCGAGGATGGCGTGAGGGAGGCTGACCCAGGCTTGTCTTGTCGGCTTGGTATTCGAAACCTGTATAATAATGTCTTATGTTCATTCTCCTCTAAAATGAAGGTACAGGAGCTATTTGTCATGATTAATAAGACTTTTGGCATAATTTTCTCTTGACAAAGTACCAGCACCCTGCCCACATGAAAGCAATATTTTTATACATGAAAAATTTATAAATTACACTAAAAGAAATTCGATTTACTAGACAATTTATCTGCAATTTTTCATAACTTATAACATGCTACTCTACCTGAATAAGAGTGCCAAGAAGTGGTAGGCTGAGTGAGGTGCCAGGTGTGTTGGGGGTGGCCAATGATCAAGGTGGTGCACGCTGCTTCCAGGCTGGCCTCACCCGTGTCAAAGTACTCTGGGGCGACCAACTCCAGCACCGCAGTGAAGAGGGGACACCAGAGGCAGGTGGGACAATAGCCAAACACTCTGTATACAAGAATAAAACACTGATGTAAATATTCAATTTTATCCTGAGTGTTTATATAAAAAATTATCCTCAACTATCATGTAATTCTCTCTTATGCCGTGATTCTTACAGAGGTAGAGAGGAATAATCAGTCAACAATGGTCTCTTGTAAGGATAACCATAATTACCTTTTGTCTTGTGTACTTAATGTGGCCACAGTACATTCTTTTCAGCTATCACACTAATCTCATGATCTCATTCTACTTTACCTGGTTCTCATTCTGGCTCATTAAATTTAAAACTCGGCAAATTCACAGATAAATCCTGACGCAGGAGGCTACACATTATCAGTATTGCTGAAGAAGCAATGTTATAGTATAACAGTGCAAGTCATTTTTAAATAACATACTATGTTTATTTTTTATTTTACATCCCAAAGGACTGGCCAAGGACACACAAATAGAGGTAACACAAAGCCCGCTTATTGCCAGGCCCTATAAAGAAGACAGTACGAGAATAAGAAAGGGGGGTTGGTCAATTTAGTTGGGATGCGTCTTGCCCACTCCCTCCTGAAAAGATTTAAGTTGTAGGAAGGTTTTGCAAAAAGAGAAACAGGAAGAGAGTTCCAGAGTTTACAGTGAAAGGATGAAAGAGTAAAGATACTGATTGTACTCTTGCATTAGAAAGATGGACAGAATAGGGATGAGAATGAGTAGAAAGTCTTGTGCAGCGAGGCCACGGGAGGGGGGAAGGCATGCAGTTAGCAAGTTCAGAAGAGCAGTGAGCATGGAAAATAACGGTAGAAGATAGCAAGAAAAGCAACATTGCGGCGGTGATTTAAAGTTGAAGGCAGTCAGTTCAGAGGAGGGTGATTTAAAGTTTGAAGACAGTCAGTCAGAGAAGGGGAGTTGATGAGACGAAAAGCTTTTGACTCAACTCTGGAGAGCTGTATGAGTGGATTCTCCCCAAACATGTGAGACATACTCCATACATGGGCGGATAAGGCCCCTGTACATAGCAAGCAGCTGGGAGGGAGGAAAAAATGGACGCAGATGCCACAGGACACCTAACTTCTTAGAAGCTATTTTAGCAAGAGATGAGATGTGAGATTTCCAGTTCAGATTTTTAGTAAAGGACAGTCCAAGAAAGTTCATTGTAGAAGGAGATAGTTGAGTGTCATTGAAGAAGAGGGGATAGTTATCTGGTAGGTTTTGTCGAGTAGATAGGTGAAGAAATTGGGTTTTTGAGGCATTGAACAAAACAAGGTTTGCTTTGCCCTAATCATAAATTATAGAAAGATCAGATGTTAGGCGCTCGGTGGCATCTCTCCGTGAATCACTTAGTTCCTGTTGAGTTGGACGTTTAATATACGACGTTGAAGAATGCAGGGTAGAATCATCAGCATAGGAGTGGATAGGGCTTTGAGTTAGACTTAGAAGATCATTAATGAATAATAGAAAGAGACTGGGTGATAGGACAGAACCCTGAGGAACACCACTATTGATAGACTTAGGAGAAGAACAATGTCCGTCTAGAGTAGCTGCAATAGAACGGTTTGAAAGGAAACTTAAGATGAAGGTACAGAGAGAAGGATAGAAACTGAATGCGGTTAGATTGGAAATTAAAGTTTTGTGCCAGACTCTTATCAAAAGCTTTTGATATGTCAAGGGCAACAGCAAAAGTTTCACCGAAACCCCTAAAGGGGGAGACAAGATTCGTTAGGGAAAGCTAAAAGTCCCCAGTAGATCCCCCTTTTTACGGAAACGTACTGCGATCAGTAGAAGATTGGGGCAGTAGAGCTTAATAGGGTTTGCCGAGGTCCAAGAAAAGTTAATATACTTTATTTCAATTTGGCAGGGTGTTTTCTTAGTAAATTGTTTTTTAAGGGTGGTTTGTCCTCTTCAAACTTTTTGGTTTGAGCACTTTTTTTGCAATGCAAAAATGGATTTTATATCTTATGAAAAACATAGCTTAGCCCCGCAAAAGTAACGGCTTCTTTTGACCTTCATCAATTTTTATCGTTTTTCAGGATGGCTTCCCCTTTGTAAACCAAGGGGGGTCGAAGCCCGCAACTAGAAGAGCTCTGGACCCAAAGGTTGGCCCCCTTTGTTGGCGGGGGGACGAGAGTTTGTGAGAGTGAGGGTGCCTACGTATCGCGGCGTTAGAAGAGGGGAATCCTTCTCCAAGAACTCAGGGGCACCCGGGGGAGGACTTTGACAAGCCGGGGTACCCAGTGAGAGACATTGCGAAGGATCTGACCCCCAGGGTTTTCCCCAGTGGAAAAAAATAAAACCCCGTTTGCACCTCCAGTGGTTGTTATTGAACGGTCCGTGACCAGAAGGTTTGATCATTTTTGGAAAAAGGTTATGAATGGTGAGAGACAAAGAAACTAAAGCAGGAAAGGGAATTCGTAAAGAAGAATAGGGACAGGCTGTTTGGACAAAAACCCCTGCCCTCACACGATTTTCCTCGAAGGACCAGGAATCCCACTGCCCCAACCCCCCGCTGTGCCAGCAGAGCACACGACAGGTGATGCCCCCTGGCCAGAAAAGCCCCCTATTTTCAGAACTGGAGGGGTGTACTAACAGAGGATCAAATTTGGGGAGGAGAGTGCAATGATGAGAAGGGGTAGAAAAGAATGAGCGCAAAAAAAGTGAAAGCAGAAAAGAGAAAGCAGTTGGAAGAGGAGGCTAGGCTGAAGAAGCGAAGCAAAAAAGAAAAAAAGGTCGACTTTCATGAGCTGAGGAGCAGATTTTCCCTGGGCCGGCGAAGATCCCCGGGATTCTGAGGATGGGACGGGGGATCGTTCACCCTGCCACTCAGAGGAAAGAGGCAGGGCAACAGGAGGCTGCCAACGGTAACCGACGCTCAGGGAGAGGCTGGGGTCCCTGGCACCCCCTTGTGATCAGTCTTGGACACCCACCAAGAAGAAACACAATGCCAGTCCGGAACCTGGCGCTGGCAAGCATCCTTTCAACGTTCCGCCCAGCGCTGCTCCCTTTGGTTTGGTTTCCTCCAGGCCTTATCGTGACGGCCACCTCTCTCCGACATGCGTCCCTGGTCGCGATCCTAACAAGTGAGGAGGGCCAGGGGGATCCCATGGCATGGGCCCAGGGACCTTGACCGGGGGAAGCACCAGGGAAAACAAAATAGTTGGTTTGGGGTTACGGTGGGGGGAAAGGGGACAAGACCAGGGCAATGGTCCCCGACGCCTGGGGGAAACGCCCCCAAATTTTGATCGGGAGGAGCATGTGTCAGTGACAGGGGGACCCATCGGGAAAGGTACCTTTGGCACTTTGTACCAAGGACCCGGGGTCCCATGAGAACCTGCGTTTAAGGTGGCCGTCTCTCTATGATCTGCTGGGACATACGACCCACCGATCACTGATCTACTGAAAGGGGATCAACTAGGGCCAACACGGGGGGAAGGGGGGGTACTCACGCCCATTGGAGAAAGATGCTGGGACGCAAGTCTTCTGGAGTTATGCGGTTGGCACAAAAACAGTTGCCCCCGCGCCCCCTTTTCACCAGCATCGACGGGCCTACCTCATCTGACACTGGGTTCACGGGTCCCGTGTGAGTCTGCTGCCAGGTGAAAGAGATGCAGTACAACGAGAGTTTTAGAGGAGTCCCCAAAGGCGGGGGAAGATCTCACGGGGATACTGGAGTTTTTTTCCTGGCAACATGTCCAGACCAGCAGGTCTCCTACCACTGGTCCGGTGTGAAAACGGGGCGTTCCTCCCCCGGGAGCTGCAGGGGATCAAGTGTGGCAAGGTTTCCACTCCAGGGTGGCTCACCACGCCCAGTGCCTTTTTTTGTACCCGTAAAAAAATGGACTGACTGGCAAAAAACTGAACACCCTGGAAATCCTAGTCAATACTGCCCCGCAGGTGTATTTAAACTCTACTACGACATCAAGGTTCACCACAGATAGAGGACGGGCCCCCCAAACACATCCTCACGCAGCTCAAGAGTGGGGTGAGGCGCAGCCCAAGAAGGGTCCAAACAGCTGTGACCTTCTAGTGGGACAGGCCTGGTTCGCACACTCGGAAAAGTGTCCCCTCTCGCTGATGGCGAGTAGAGTGAGGGCGCCGCAGGTTGCCGGATCCCAATTTTAAGCTGGGGCGGCAGGAGTATGGGGACACCAGTTAAGACCTCATCACACCCAGCTGAAATTGTCAGCCACCACTTTAGACCTGACAGCTGGCGCTGGCCGGTGCAGAGCCGGGATTCACCTTTTTCACTGTCGGGGATCAATCCAGGAGTCCTGGTCAAGCCCCTACGAGGTTCCCCCGGGGGTTTTTTCTATCCACACCAGGACTGAAAGGATCGTGAAGGGTGACAGAGGCTGCGGCAGAGTGGGGGGGGGGGCAGCAGGCCAAGACTGGTTCATCCGGCTCGGGCCCCCACCGGGAGACCATTTCCTGCTTCAGGGCTAAAAAGGGCATGATGGGAAAGTTTAGGCCAACGAGGGCTTGACATGTGATGTAGTGCCTTTTATTTAACCAAAATGATCAGAAAGAGCTACCACCTAGCCTTGGAAAATATATTTGGGCAGATCAAAAAAAAGGACCAAAACCCGGGCACTGCATATCATTTAAGCATATCGATAAGGGTGCAAAATAAAAATGCGATTTTGCATGTAAGAATTTTCAAAAAGCAAAGAGATAAAAAAGTCTTAGAATTCCATTTTACAAGGAAAAAGGGATGCCAAAAGTTTAGGGAAAAAAAATTTTTGTTATACGCGTCCTAAATTTGAGGGATCACTGTTAGCACTACCTCACTTCTGCCAGGTGGGCCTGTCGTCCAAAAAAAGTGGCAACTTTAATCTCTAAACATGAACATTTTTCTCTTAATTTTAAACCCGGGATTTTTCCTTTCTTTTTAGTATTTTGGGTAACAATATATAATCTTTTAATTTAAAATTTTCAGCCGTACCCTACCCACCCAGTACAGGGGGTTTCCCAATACGAGCAGTTTTGGTTTCCCCTTGGATGTCGTAAAGGAAACCGTTAAGAAACAATAATAATGGGTTAAAATTAGGTTTGGGGTTCCCCGGGCCCCCTAATTTTTATAAAAAAAAGAAAAAAAAAGAGAAAAAAAAAACGTTTTTCAAGCAAAAAAAACTATAGCAAACAAACAAAACACAAAGCGTCTATATTTCCCACACGTACTACCTATTTTGTAGAAAAAAACATTCTGAAAGGAAAATAGCAAACAAAATAACATAATGCAATTAATTAAACATAAAAATGCAAACCCAACAAAAAAGAGTTGTAATGTAAAGGAGGGCGCCCGTGATACAAGAGAAGGTAGTGTAGCGGTCCAAAGGGTTGGGGGCCCCCCACCCAAACCCCCGGCTTAATTTCCCTTAAAAGGGCCCCGCGGGGTCCGCCGGCCCAAATTTGGGCCCCCCCTTTAAATTACCCCCCAAAAGGGCACCGGCCAGTTAATTTCAAAACCCTCGGTCCAATTTGGGGCCCCTGCTAAAAAAAGGGGGTGGCCTTCATTGTAGAAGAAGGAGACAGTTGAGTGTCATTGAAGAAGAGGGGATAGTTACTGGTAGGTTTTTTGTCAAGAAGAATAGGTGAAGAAATTGGGTTTTTTTGAGGCATTGACAAAACAGGTTTGCTTTGCCCCAATCAGAATTATGGAAAGATCAGAAGTTATCACTCGGTGCATCTCTTTCGTTAATCACTTAGTTCCTGATGAGTTTGACGTTATAACCAACGTGAAAAAATTGCAGGGTAGAATCATCAGCGTAGGAGTGGATAGGGCTTTGAGTTAGACTAGATCATTATGAATAATAGAGTGAGTGGGTGATAGGACAGAACCCTGGGGAACACCACTATTGATTTAGGGTACGCCGTAGGTCCATGAAAAGTGAAATATAGATTATTTCGAATTGGCAGGGTGCTTTCTTATGTAAAAATTGAATTTTATGGGTGGTTTTTGTCCTCTTCAACATTTTGGTTTGGAGCACTTCTTGCTATGTCAAAATGGACTTTTATATTTATATGCAAACATGCTTAGCCCGCTAAAAGTAACGGCTTCATTTGCCCTCCATCAATTCTTTTATCTTCTTTTTCAGATGGCTTTCTCCTGTAAACCAGTGGGTCGAAGCCCGCAACTAGACAGAGCTCTGGATCCAGTTGGCCGCCTTTGTTGGCGTGGACGAGAGTTTGATGAGTGAGTGCCTACGTATCGCGGCGTGATGAAGAGTGGGAATCCTTTCTCCAATACCTCAGGCGGCATCCGGGAGGGTGTTGACAAGCAGGGTACCTAGTGGAGACCTTGCGAAGGCTCTGACCCCCATGGTGCTTGCCAGTGGAAGAAATCAAACGCCCAAGCTTGTCACCTCCAGTGGTTTGTTATTATTGACTGGTCCGTGACCAGAATGATAGATAATTTTTTGGAAGAGGTTAGTGAAGTGGTGAGAACAGAGCAGCTAAAGTCAGTAAGGAATTCGTGGAGAAGACTAGACAGGCTGTTTTGACAATAACGGCCTGCCCTCAACCCGATCTTCCTCTGTCAGGGACCAGCAGGATCCCACTGCTCCAACCCCCACCTGTGCCACGCGATGGGAGCCACACGTGCAGTTGTGACTGCCCCCTGGCCAGCAAGTCCCTACTTATAGACCTGGGAGTGGCTGTACTACCAGAGGATCAAAGTTTGGGAGGAGAGTGCAATGATGAGGACAGGGGTAGACAAGATGAGACACATAGACAAGTGAAGCAGCAAAGAGAAAGCAGTTTTTGGAAGAGGAAGCTAAGCTGAAGAAGCAAGAGCAGACAGATAAAAGGTCAGACGTCTTGAGCTGCCAGAGCAGATGTTCCTGGGCCAGCCTGAAGATCACCAGGATTCTGAGGAGGGGGACGGGAGTCGTTCACTTCCCTGCCCCTCAGGAAAAGAGGCAGGAGCAACAGAGCTGCCATACTGGTACCGACTGCTCAGGGAGATCTGGGGGTCCCTGGCACCCTTGTGATGCAGTACTGGACAGGCCAGCTGCAAATGAAAAACCAATGCAGTCCGGAACCTGGCGCTGGCAAGCATCCGGTTCGAACGTTCCGCCCACTGCTGTTTGCTGCCTTGCTTTCTGGATTCCTCCAGGACCTTATCGCTGGAACGCCACCTTCTCTCGCAGATTTGTCTACCTGTTCTGCGATCCTGAACACGCTGAGGAGGGCAGGCGGATACCATGGCATCGGCCAGGGACCTTGACCCAGGGAAGCACCAGGGTACCAAATAGTTGGATTGGGTTAACGATGGAGGAAGGACAAGACCATGGCGATGGTGCCGACAGCTATGGGAAACTGCACCCAAGGTTGAGCAGGAGGAGCATGGTCAGTGACAGAGGAGCCATCTTGAAGGTACCTTGGCACTTTGTACCAGAGGACCCGGTGCCACCTGAGAAGCCTGCGTTCAAGTGGCGCAGGCTCTCTAGATCTGCGCTGGTGAACATACGACTCCACCTACTCACTGATCGTGACGCAGGCGACTCAACTAGGGTCAACACGGGGTGGAAGGGGGTTACTCACTCCCATTTGGAGAAGATGCTGGGACGAAGCTCTTCTCGGAGTTATGCGTGTTGCACACAAACGAGTTTGCCCCTGCGCCACCTTAATCACCAGCATCGACGGGCCTACTCATCTGACAACTGGCTTCACGGTTCCAGTGTGCGAGTCTGCTGTCCAGCGTGAATGAGATGCAGTACAACGCAGAGTTCAAGAGGAGTGCCAGGGCGGGTGAGATCTCCCGGAGATACCGGAGTAATCCTGGTCAAATGTCCCACTGACCAGCAGGTCTCCTACCATCTGTCCAGGGCTGTGAAGCGGGGCGTTCTCCCGTCCGAGCTGCAGGAGATCAAGTGTGGCAAGGTGTCCCACTCCAGATGGCTCACCACACCCAGTCGCTCGTGTACATGTGGACCAGAAAGGCATGGACTGATGGCAACGAACTGAACCCCTGGAAATCGCTAGTCAAGTACTTGCCTGCAGGTGTACTTCAAACTCTACTATCGACATCAGGTTCCCCACAGACTAGAGGACGGCCCCAAGCACATCCTCCTCACGCAGCTCCGAGTGATGATGTCGCAGCCCAGAAGGTCAAAACAGCTGTGACCTCTACGTGCGGACAGGAACATGGTTTCGCACACTCAGAATGTGTCCTCCTCTCGCTGATGGCGAGTCAGAGTGAGGACGACCGCAGGTTCCACCCCGTTTGGGGACCCAGATTTTGAAGCGAGGGCTGGCAAGGAGTATGGGGAGCACCAGTGTAAATACCTCTAAGACATCACACCAAGCTGAACTTGGCAGCCACCAGCTGCAGACACTGATCAGCTGGCAGCCTGGCCAGTGGCACGAGCCGGCATTCACCTGTTCACTGTCCGGGGATCAGATCCAGGAGATCCTGGGTCAAGCCGTCGAGGTTCCGGAATTCTCTATCCACACTCCAAGCACCGGAAAGATCGTGAACAGTGAGAAGCTGGCGGCAGCAGTGGTGGGGCAGCAGGCCAGAGACGTGTTTATACCGGCTCGGTCGCACCCCCTGGGAGAACCATGCCCTCCCTGCGTCAGGTCTAAGAAGGACATGATGACACGTTCTAGGCCAACGTAGAGGCTGTGACAACATGGGGGGGGGGGGGGTGATAGTAGTGCCTGATGAACACCTGACAAAAGAGCTTAACCACGCTAGTCATTTGGAACTCATATTGGGCATGATGCTACACAGGACCAACCGACACTGCTTACTCATTAAGCATTATCGATACGGGTGCAATATAAAAGTGCGATTTTGCATGTAATAATTGCTCCCAAATGCAAAAATGAAGGAGATAAAATCGTCTTAGAATTCCATTTTACATAGGAAATTGGCATGCCAAAGTTGAGAAAAAGAATTTTTGTCATATACGGCATACCCTACAGTGTTTTTGATTAGATTTAGGAGAAGAACAAGTCCGTCTACAGTAGCTGCAATAGACCATTTGAAAGGAAACTTAAGATGAAGTTGCAGAGAGAATGCTAGAACCCGAATGAGGGTAGTGTTGAAATTCTAGTAATAATTGACGTGAACTCAACCTTGCTATTACCCAGAACACCTAGACTGCTGATACCCTTATTTGGATGCTAACTAAGGTATAACTCACAGTGGTAGATGGGTTTGATGATTTGAAGCTTGATTATTATTTGAGGAGTGTGTAAGCGCTGTGGGTGCTTAAGGGCCCCTGGTAATTGTGGTGCACGTAATGGCGGTGACTGTGGTCGGCCGACTGTAACTTTTCACATTTCTGTGTGTGGCGCCTATTTTGGTGTGTTTACCCCCTCGTCCTTCGTCTAACCGATGATCGGTTATGGCTCACACATATTAATATGAGCGTGACTACACCTTAGTGTACAATCAAGAGTGTCTACACCTTCATCGTGTAGGTTTAATGCGTAATGATCGCCTTCACTGAGAATGACCTGATCACTGGGCTATAGGCTACACGTGAACATTCCTAATGTTTTACTCTATAACGTGGATCGTGAAGTTCCTCACAATTCTTATATTATTTTTAATCCTTTGATTAAATCTTGGTACTATGAATACCATATATATATTAAATATATACTATATTTAATGCATCTTAAATTTATACCCAATTCAATAATATTATATACATAGGTTGACTTTTTATATCGTCTCCCTTTTGAAAGGAGGCGTCCAAATTCCACCATACCATTCTACCTAATTAGAGAGCGGTTTTAGTGGAATATTTCCACAACTGGGGCCGGCGAAAATGAAGGTTTGCTTCAGGGTAATTTGACCCTTTAATGAGTTTCTCCAAGTGGTTTTACACTTTAAAAGCAGCCTGACTCCGGGTCGGGATCCCCCTAAGTTGGCCTGCTAAACGCAAACTTATATCCGCCTTTAACTCTCAGCTAACTCTAGGGAATCAATTTTAACAGTTCGCGACACATTGGTGGTCCCCTCACTAGTAACTCCACTGACCTCACAATCCCTTTCCATCAGTGTGCATTTTTGCTATTTTTTCCTATATGCCTTGCGAACGAGGCATAGCTCCCCCTAAGGATACTATATCTCCTATTTTATTGGACTTTGATTTTCTGGCGGTTGAGCCGCTCATTCAAAACTTTCCCTTAGAGACTCCGTAAATAATCGCACTCCAGCTTATCCTATGATCTTAAAATTTTACTTAATGTATGATAACCTTCCTGGAGATTTGAGCCGGGGCTTTTATTTGTAGATCTTGTATATCTTCCCTTGTATCTATCAAAGGAAAGGGTTCCAGTCCTTACTCCCATAAATTAAATGTGAGGAGTAAGAGCTTCTGTATTTACTGATAATCATCTAGTAGGTTACGGGTCGGGTTATTGATATGGGTCCATCTCAGTCACTAGGTTTTCAGGTCTTCTAGACCTATCTTTTGTCTTGTGGAAGTTTTCTAAGAAAAGACTTAACTATGCCAATCCTTCTCGTCTGTGAAACCATTTTGCAAAAGGAGCGATCTAAGGGTAGTAAGTCCATGAGCATTTCCTTACTCTAGAGATTTTTGTACTGATGGATGATTTAATATTCTAACATATGGGGAGGCTCCTACGAAGTTTAGTAGCATCATCGCAATCAAGCGCTTAGGACACGACCGCGGAACCACTTTAAATAGGTTTCGCACTTAATCTCAGCTATTTCTAAATGAATCAGCCCGTGTACGAGGTGAAAGTAAATAAGTAAACTATACTTTTCTTGGGGGGAGGCGTTACTCGTGTAATTATTATTGCCCCAGTATAGTCGACACCAGCTACCTCAGATGGTTTTAAAAATATCCTCGTCCTGGAAGTGAGGGGCCCGGATAGTATCCGTCTTCCCTCATATTCTCTTTGCCTTGATACAAGATTTGAGGTAATATTACACTGCCTGTCTACCTTGCGGTATCCAAATTTCCCTCCTGAGATAGGCAATGTGTCAGCGCTTCCCGCCATTAACGAGTTCCCATGAGATTCATCCACTATCAATTTAGTAGATTATGACGCTTGGGAATTAGCATGATTGCAGGTTTTATCGGGAAGATCAGCATTCAAATCGTCCTCGACCCCTAATGATGCTCATTATCTAGGTACAGGCTAAATGATTTGATAAGTTTTGTTCCTACGGGGCTGGCCCGAGGCTAAGAGCTGATATTCCTCAGGAAAAATTTCCTGCTTGTGTATTGTTCTAACCCAAAACTTCAAAGGATCAGAACTAATCCACTTTATATTTTGAAGACCAATTTAGTATCTTGTAATACAAGGGAGGTCCCGAAGATACGAGCGTTAGTTCCACCTGCATACTCGTAAAGCGACATCTATCTCGTATAATAAACACATAACTATGGTAAAATAGGTTTTGGTTCCAGGACCCCATCAATTAAAAAAAGAAAAAAAGACATGTTTTTCAAGCTAAAATAAACTTATAGCAAACACAACAAACACACAGCATCTATATTACCCACACTGTACTACCCATTCGTAGAAAGGCTTCTGAAAGAGAAAATAGCACACAAATAATATAACTGCACATTAATTAAACATAAACTGCATACATAGCAGAAAGACGTTGTAATGTAGGGAACGCCGGGCGTGGATACAAGAGAAGGTAGTGTAGCGGTCCCAAGGTTAGGGCGCGCACACCTGCTATACCCCTAAATGTCGCCGCGCCATATGCTTAATTACCCTTCCGGTCACGGCTTGCTAGGGGTGACCTCAACTGGGGTCAACAAATCCCCCTTTGTCCAGCCCAGGAGTGTAGGGCGCATATTTTTTAACTTAATAATTTTACTCACCCCAGTTTGAATGTCGTTTCAATTGATTTTCGATCTCGTATATTGAAATATACCCTAATTTACACATCTCGTATCATCGGATTCTCGTATACAGGACCTCCCTGTAGTTTGCTAAATAGGAAAACCTTTTTTATCCATAACAGGATCTGGGATCAATATAGGTTCCATAATTATATCTTCTGATATTCCCGACTTACTATAGCCTTTTGATTAGGCCGTCCTATTATTTTTTCAGCCAGGTAGGACCTTTACACCATAATCCTATCTTTAATTTGAGGAGAAGTTGTGTCCTCTGGACAAAATTCAGCTGGTTTTCCCTTGGTACAACATGAATTATAGTGTAATGTGGAACCTAAATAATTTATCTTACTTCAACACGATCCTGACATATGGGATTTTTGTGTTACTTTTGCCTAAACATGTAGGCAAATTCACTATCGTCCACATATATACCTCACCATTTGTAATAAATTACTTAGATATTGTGCTTAATTTTAGTGCCTAATTCTAATACAGTCCCTCATTTATTCTCTTACTTATGTGAACTTCATTTATCTTATTGAACTCAGAATTTTATAGTCTCCCATTCTGTTGTGTATATTTCCCATCTCAGGGGGGTATCCCAATCGAGTGTTCTCCCCAGGCTTTTGTATTAGACATTTACCCTTTATAGTTTTGTGCTCCTATGCCCACCCACCCCCCCCCCCCAAGGGGTCAAATACTTGGCTACCTGATTAAGAGTGTTCTCTTTGTTAGACCACATCAGAAAAATCTGGACACTTTAATCTTAGTTCATCAGTATTTACATTCCCCATAATCCTACACTGATTGGACCTCTGGTGGCGTATAATTAGGTGAAAATCCTTCCTGAAAATTATCCCTTCTAGCCTTGGAAAATTAGTAATTCCAACTCCTGTAAGGGGAGGCTGGCCTTCCTGCACTCTTTATAGTCATGTATACATTTGTTATTAGTTCTTCCTCTGAATTTACCGTCACCTCAATTAATCCATTAAAATTTCTTTCCCTATTCTTCGGCTATCAGAAACCTTAAAATGGACTGTAATCTTTTTTATTTAATAAAAAGGGGCTTGAACACGAACAAAACAGAACTGACTTAAACCTATATGTGGCTAAAGAGGCTATCTTCCATGAGATATATTTTCAGCCATAGGAATTTTGTGAAATTTTCTGTCTCTTCCCTTAGACCTAATCTTAGGAAAGCCTTCGATATAGTCATCCACAGAAGGCGAATTTTATCTTTTCTGAATTTTACTAAGACCATCTAGATTGGACAGAGATTCGGTCCTTGTCTGAAGGCCATCATGTTAATCTTGTTAAGTCCTTGTTTTTAGTCATCTTGTTTATTTTTGAAACTCCAATTGAAACTATTCTAATGGGGGTGGTTTGATGGCCACTCGCATGGTGGGCTAAATATGTTCTATATTAATGATTTACTGCTCCGTCCAGTTTTTCGAAAAGTCATCCTTTAATTGATCTTGCTTATCTTTATCATAGCACTCCATTAGACAGATTTTTCTTCAGTTTCTTATTGAACTATTTAATTGGCTCTTAAACTATGTGATAATTGGAAGTGTAACACAGGGGCATCTTTTTGCAGGTAGACCTACTTAATATTTTTACCATTTACATAATTGCCGAGTGTGATCATAGTGATCTAGAGTATTTTGATCCTCTTTAGGTAACTGTTAAGGTATGATACCGATAGTTGTTCTTGGGAGATCTCATAATTTCTTGCACGGGGATATCCCCCTTCTCCAATAACTCATTGATTTGAGTGGGTACCATGATTCCTATTCTAGCAAAAAAAAAAAAAAAAACCAGCGGGGTTGTGTATGCTTGAATGCCATTCCCTCTTGTTCAGGCTGGTGAGTGGTATGGTGGGATAGGTCCCCCTTATAACAGTCACACTCGGCACGGTGAACATGGAAATGTTTATGTCTTTTGATGACCATTACTTAGGAATCGCCCAAAATAATTCAGCGCCTATTATTAATTGGTATGGCCACAACATCGTCAAGGTATTTCTAACTAGTCTAACAACCTTTCTGTTTCAAAGTTTCAGCTGTAGATTAAGTCCCTTTTACAGTTAAATTTTACGATGTTATTAACTAAACAACTACCCACCCTACATTTATAATTTCCTATTGACTAGTGGTCGACTATATCAAAGGCTTGAGCCTCTGTAATTGTCAAGAAAACCGTCTATGGTCTATGTTCACTTTATAATTATGGTATTTGTAACATTCCAACTATCTCCTAACTTATGAAGGATATTTGTGCACCACTGTCAAACATCGTCTTTACAATGACTGAATTGCCATTGTGGCTCGCCTTCAATTCGGCAGTAGGAACAGCTGCTGAACTACTCTTATTAGTGACTGCCATTTTAACTACTGTAGGGTCTGAGTTATTATCACTGTTAGGACAAAGAGCGATGTTATGAATAGATTGTTTACATTTCCTACAAGTTCTTAAGCTTATAGGGCATGCATTTGAAGCATGTTTACCACGGCGACAGGTTAGGCAATTACCAAGGCTCATTAACCTTTCAACTCTCGTGTAACAATCTGAATAGATATTACATGTGGAGGGTGTATGTTCCCCCTCACATAAGACACAATTTATTATTCGTAATTCACTAGAAGTAGCCCTGGATGTAGGGATTGTATCTTTTATTTGAGTAGGTCTTAGTGGTTTATCGGTAGGCTGAGAAGTTTGAATCTTAATTACAGGCTGTTTGATTTGCGTAACAGGTGCAGGATAAATACTCACTAACGAGGGATCTTTAAACTCTAAGGGTGGCTGATATAGCTGATTAACCATAGATGTAATAATCTTGATCTCCCTGTGGGGGGGTTCCTGTTCAATACCTTGCAAATTTTGAGTTAAAGAAGCTTTAGCTGTTGATGGAATATGAGCACACTCCAGTAATCCCTCATATTCAATTACTTTATCGAGATATCTTTGACATTCGTGTTTATGATTGGTCACGCAATGGTGAATCATTTCTTTATCCCCAGCTTGTCTTAATTGAACTTCATATTGGAAGTAAACCGCCTCATATTTATTCCATTGTTCATTTAACAATGGTAGACCTGTCTTTAAATTAATATAATCAATAGGCATTGCCTTAATTGCATCCTCACACTTATTATATATTCGTGTGAGCATTGCTAATTTAGCCGATAATGAATGCTTAGCTAACTTTGCCATGATTTAGTTAATAACTAAGTCAAATAAAATATTAAATGAAAGATTACGTCACTATAAATAATTGTTAGCTGATAATTAAATATTTTATAAGTGGTGGTAGTGCCAGCTCGGTCTGTCAAGACACGAAGCCAGGCGTATATAATTTCAACCACCACAACTAACTACGTAACCTCTGATGTTATCTACTACCTGGCGTATGGTAGTTGAACGGCTGTTGAATCGTTCTCGACGCCGCAAAACACCTCACCTCCGATCTCATAACCAGCAATTCTGGTAGGTTCATAATTACGCCTCACAACGACCACTTCGAGTCACATGAACATCAATATTCCTCATTCAGGGCACCAAAATGTTGAAATTATAGTAATAATTGACGTGAACTCACCTTGCTATTAACCCAAGAACTACCTAGACTGCAATGATACCCTATTTGGACGCTAACTAAGGTATACTCAGCAGTGGTAGATGGGTTGATGATTTGAAGGCTTGATTATTATTTGAGGGAGTGGTGGTAAGCGCTGTGGGGTGGCTAAGGGCCCTGGTAATTGTGGTGCACGTAATGGCGGTGACTGTGGTAGGCCGACGGTAACTTTTCACAGTTCCTGTGGTGTGGCACTATTGTGGTGTGTTTACCCCCTCGTCCTTCTCTAACCGATTGATCGGTTATGGCTCACACATATTAAGATGAGCGTGACTACACCTTAGTGTACAATCAAGAGTGTCTACACCTTCATCGTGTAGGTTTAATGCGTGAATGATCGCCTTCACTGAAAATCCTGATCAGCTGGGCTATAGGCTACACGTGGAACGTTCCAATAATGTTTACTCCTATACATGGATCGTGGAAGTTCCTCACAATTCTTATATTATTTTAATCCTTTGATTAATCTTGGTACTAGTGAATACCATATATATATTATATATATACTATATTTAATGCATCTTAATTTATACCCAATTCAATAATATTATATACATAGGTGGACTTTTTATTCGTCTCCCTTTTTGACAAGGGAGGCGTCAAATTCCACCATACCATTCTCCTAATTAGAGAGCGGTTTTAGTGGATAATTTCCACAAAAGATTTGGGCCAGACTCTATCAAAAGCTTTGATATGTCAAGGGCAACAGCAAAAGTTTCACCGAAACCCCTAAAGGAGGATGACCAAGATTCAGTTAGGAAAGCTAGAAGATCGCCAGTAGATCGCCCTTTACGGAAACCATACTGACGATCAGATAGAAGATTGTGAGCAGATAGATGCTTAAGAATCTTCTTATTAAGCATAGATTCAAAAACTTTAGAAAGGCAGGAAATCAAAGCTATAGGATGGTAGTTTGAGGATTAGAACGGTCACCCTTCTTAGGAACAGGTTGAATGTGAGCAAACTTCCAGCAAAAAGAAAGGTGGAAGTAGATAGACAAAGACAGAAAAGTTTGACCAGGCAGGGTGAAAGCACAGAAGCACAGTTTTGAGAACAATAGGAGGGACTCCGTCAGGACCGTAGCCTTCCGAGGATCTAGGCCAGAAAGGGCAAAGAAAACATCATTACGAAGGATCTTAATGACAGGCATAATATAGTCAGAGGGTGGAGGAGAAGGAGGAACAAGCCCTTCATCAACCAGAGTGGAATTTCTAGCAAAGGTTTGAGCGAAGAGTTCAGCTTCAGAAATAGATGAGAAAGCTGTGGAGCCATCTGGGTGAAGCATAGGAGGGAAAGATGAAGAAGAAAAATTGTTAGAGATGTTATTTTTTGCTAGATGCCAGAAGTCACGAGAGGAATTTGATTCAGAAAGATTTTGACATTTTCTATGAATGAAAGAGTTTTTGGTAAGTTGAAGTAAAGATTTGGCATGATTACGGGCAGAAATATAAAGGCATGAGTTTCAGGAGATGGATGCTTACGGTATCGTTTGTGAGCCACCTCTCTATCTCGGACAGGATGAGAACAAGCAGAGTTAAACCAAGGTTGACGGCTTTAGGATTAGAGAAAGTGTGTGGAATGTACGCCTCCATGCCAGAGACTATGACCTTAGTTATGTACTCTGCACAAAGAGATGGGTCTTTGACATGGAAGCAGTAATCATTCCATGGAAAATCTGAGTAGTACTGCCTTAGGTCTTCCCACTTAGCTGAGTTGAAGTGCCAGAAGCACCTCCGCTTAGGTGGGTCCTGAGGTGGCACCGGAGCGATAGGACGGGTTACAGAAATAAGATTGTGATCGGAGGAACCCAACGGAGAGAATAGTTTCACAGAGTAAGCAGAAGGGTTAGTAGTTAGGAAAAGATCAAGAATGTTGGGCGTGTCTCCAAGGCGGTCAGGAATACGGGTAGGGTGCTGCACCAGCTGCTCTAGGTCTTGGAGGATAGAAAAGTTGTAGGCTTGTTCACCAGGTTGGTCAGTGAAAGAAGATGATAGCCAAAGCTGGTGGTGAACATTGAAGTCCCCAAGAATGGAAATTTCTGCTAAAGGAAAATGAGATGAGATGTGCTCCACTTTTGATGTTAAATAGTCGAAGAATTTTACATAAGTCAGAGGAGTTAGGTGAGAGATATACAGCACAGATACATTTAAATACAGATAAAATAACCTGCATGGTATGCAGTGAGAGTTGAATGATATAATCAAGGAAGTTTAGTACTGATACTGGTAATTAGTCCTTACAATACAGTGACAATTATTTTTACCTGTAGGGGTTAGAAAGGATACCTGAATATCTATAACAACAACTGCAAGAGCTGGGAGTGGGGTGTAAGTGGAGAAAAATGTCTTTCCATCAATGGGATGGCTTTCCAATGAGCCAGACTGTTATCAAGGGAGTTATTAAGTCACTAGAAAAGGTAGCGCTTCCAGATGCAGTGGCTAGCACACATGGCTACGAATTAATAACTAATACTACAAAATATTACAAGAACAAGAAAGCCAGCAACCTTCTTCTCAGAAACAGCCCAAGCCAGACGAAAGAGACAATCCAGAATGTCCCATGTCGTTTATAGGATCATGTGCAAACGAGAAACTGTGAAGTCCTCCCCTCCTCCTACATCGGCATGACGACAACGAAGCTGTCTCGACGTCTTACTTGTACTTAACTTCCGGAGCCTCCAAAAGTCACCTACCAGTAAAACACGACATCATCATCACAAGAAATTTTTTAGAAGAAAATACAGAAATGGTCGACGTGTGCGCAGATGCACGGCGACTTCCAATTTCAGAAGCACTGTATATAAAAGATAATAATCCCAAGCTTAACGTACAGCACACGACCTACAAGCTCTCCCAAGCATGAGAAGAACAAAGGGTAGCGATATCCAACCTACAGAGACGCAAAGCAGGGAGGAGCAGAAGTCATCCACCAAGGGCCCGTCGCCCGCTCACACGCGAGGCCGCCAGGCTTCTCTTTAAGTAGCGGCTTGCATTGCACCCACTCATGCTCACCTCTACATCTGAGGAGAAAATCTCTCTCCACACTGCTGAAGAAGGGTCCATGACCCGAAATCGCGATACAGCAAAATGACCGACCAGCTACGGCGAAGTCATAAACTTGATCACTAAAGAGAATAAGAAGACTCTCTTAAGACAGAAAAAATATCTTGAAAAAAGATAATAAGTGCTGAACTAGCTATCACTTTTAGCAATATATAAAAATTTAAAATATATATATATATTATATATATATATATATATATTATATATATATATATATATATATATATATATATATATATAATATATATATTATATATATATATATATATATAGTTACCCATCACTAATCCGGCAACCACGGGACCTTAGGACTGCTAGATTTTCGAAATTTCCGGATTATTGATGTTTTGTCCCTAACTCTATATATGCTGTATACAGGACCCCGTACACAGGGCCCCGTCTTTCTGCTCTAGTCTCCTCTCCCACTCCTCTCTGCCTAGGACTGTTACTATTGACGCTATAAGCCTTTCCCTCTGACTCATATACTTGTTGCATTCCACAATGATATGTTCTACGGTTATTGCTCTCCTACCCTGCAGCTACAATTCTGGTTCTCCAGTTCCTTGTTCCTTCCGTTGACTTCCAAGGTGCCTGTTCTTGCTTTATAGAGTAACTTACTCCCCGATTCTCCTACATGCCAGGTCACCCCCTCTGGTTTCTGTTTCCACCTGTAACCCCTGCAACGTTGATTTCCTGTTGGAAGGTGAGCATACAGCTGATTCTAGGTACAGCGCCATTAAAACAAACGGCGCCAGGGAACAGGTGCCTTCCATTGGCAGGGAAAGAAAGGGCTACAGTGTGGCAAAGAAGGAAGCTATGTGGCAAGCTCGAGTACGAGCTTGACAGACGACCTACAAAGCAATATTAAGCAGAAAAGGTTACAAAAAGAAGAAGAAGAAGACTCCCGTAAACAGTGGCGCGCCAACCCGTGAAATTTGAAACTGCGCCCCGAAATTCATGCTGGAAAACTGATGGAACCGGAATATTGATTGCCGGATTAGTGATGTAAACTTGTATATACAGTCAAAGCCTTATAACTCTGCACTGTATAACTCGGAATTTGATATAACTCTGCAAGGCAAAGACAGTTTTTTTTTTTTTTTTTTTACACACACACACACACACACACACACACCTATGCCTATAGCGCGTGTAGGCAGTGAGCTCCAGGGGTGGGATGGTTTGGCCCTGGAGGCTCACTCGAGGGCTGTGATGGTTGGCCCTCACCCGTGGTGGCGCAGGCAGGGATTCTTATAGTGACACCTGTGATTAGAGGCTCATGGCGCCCCCCTGTGTCCGATGCACTCGCAGTCGAAGGTAGAGTTAATGGACAGGGCATAGTGTTGCAGTAATTAAGTGCTCAAGATGTAAAATTAAGTTGTACAGGTACTGGACTGTATACAATACAGTACAGTGTTGTGATTATAAAGTGATTAAAGTGATACCAGTGTTAAAATGCGACTGAGTCCCCTAACATCTTCTACATTTTACAACAAGGCTCCCTCTCCTTGGATTACGAGTATATGCTGCTGCTACCCGTTCACTGGTAAGTGTAGTTTTATGTTTTTTCCAGTACTGTATTTAAAAAAAAAAAAAAAAAAAAAAAAAAAAAAATTTATTTAAATTTTTTTTTTTTTTTTTTTACCCAAATCAGAGGAGGACATTGCATAACTCGGCACATTGAATACCTCGGCAAGGGTCAGAGCCCCTATCGTGCCGAGTTATAAGGCTTTTACTATATGGCACATTGAATACCTCGGCAAGGGTCAGAGCCCCTATCGTGCCGAGTTATAAGGCTTTTACTGTACTATATATGTATGTATATATATATATATAATATATATATATATATATATATATAGTTGTAAGTATATATATTATATATATATATATATATATAATATATATATATATATATATATATATATATATATATATATAATATATATATATATATATATATATATATATATATATATATATATATATCTATCTACACACAACCCTCGTTTTCCCGGACCTCCATTTCCCGGACAAAATCCGAGGTCCGGGGATATGTCAGTCCCAGACAAATGCCTGGTCCAGTCCTTAAATCGACAAAGTTGTCCGGCGGTTCGAGCATCTCCTGTCACCCTTGGTCAGTTGTCCGTGCCTCCAGCCAGGTGGCAGCATGGTCAGCGATCGTATTGTTTACATTTGGGCACAAGAAACACTCACGGTTCACCTGCACTGCCTCCGTTAGTCCCCCGACCCCCACTGCCCCTGGTGCAGGAACGTCTCTGAGACTATTGAACACTTTCTGCTGCCTCCCGCCAGGTGGCAGCATGGTCAGCGATCGTATTGTTTCCCATTTGGCACAAGAAACACTCACGATTCACCGCACAGCCTTCGTTAGTCCCCCGACCCCACTGCCCTGGTGCAGAAAGTCTCTGAGACTATTGAACATTTCGCTGCAGTGTCAGCACTTCCACTCCCACCGTGGAGTGCTACGCTCTCAATCCTCACCCTGAACGTCGGCGGCGGCTGGCGTCCACCCCTCCTGGCAACACGCTGTCATCCGCCTCACTTGTGCCTTTCCTGAGGAAGACGGGTTTCAACTACAGCGCGTGATATAATCATAGGACATCACCAGGGCTCAGTGTTCCCCAAGGGGATCCTCGCTGCCCTAAAAAAAAAACAACAAAGTGTCGTAAAAGTCCGCGGCGGGGTAGTTGATATTGGCGGTTCCCGGACAGTAAATACTAGAGTAGGATAAACGTCCAGGGAGGGTAATGGCCTCGGACTTTTGCGGTTCCCGCCCCAGTGCTCCCCCCTATTAGTCCGGGAAAACGGGGTTTGTGTGTGTGTATATATATATATAATAAAATATAATATATATATAAAATATTATAATATATATATTTTATATATAATAATATATATAACCGTATTTGCCGGCGCATAAGACGCACACGATGCACCACTTTTTTTACAAAGGAGGGTTTTGGGGAAAACAAAAAATATTGGTGCTTTTGAGGGAATTTTGTTTCTTCAAAATTTATAAAAAGTTATTTAAAAAAAAAAAAAGATTTGTAGGGGAAAGCAAATGATTATGAGCATGTACTAAATACAATATTCACAGTGCAGTGAATGTGAATAAAAAATTATACTAGTTAAAATGTTAAGGGAATGACAGGGTAACCAAATCGGTCATACTATATTGCAGGATGCCCCCACGAATTGATATTCTAATATTTTGCTCCCTATGACATATAGCTTAGATTTAATGTTGTAGGTTTTCCCTTTTGTTGCTTTTTTTGCTAGTGTTTTAGACTTTGGGGAAAAATTTGCAGTATAGATATTGGTATTATTTTAGTAGCGGGCTTTCAAAAGTCGTAGAACTCTTACCTACACCATCGTGAGCTTTCTTCATTCTGAGTATTGTGAGCCCCATTTCCCATGGCGCAAATTGAATAAAAATGGCATACACGTAGTACCAAAAAATCTACCTTTACTTCAGCTCAGAAAGTTAAGTTAGGTTAAATCAGATTAGGTTAGGTTAGAGGTGAGGTTGGTTTTAGTAACAGATGATAAAAGAGAAAAAACGAAAATTACCAATAATATGGCATTGTGAAGCGTAGCAATTTTTTGCGGGGCGGACCTGGGGGGGCAGGTTGCCCACCCCCCCACAACACATGTAAACAAACATTGATTTCCGACAAAACGAGAGCCAGATTAATTCAAAACACATCAAAAACTATTCCCGGAAGACTAAGTTTCGGCCTCGAAATCGGTGGTTGCCCAATAAAAATATTTTCGAAAAATTTAGGTAACACGTAAGGTAACCATCTCTACCTTGTTGTTATTGTTGTAATTGTTGAAGGGCACCGTTTTCGAGATCGGGCAATATTTGCCCTGGTTTACCCATGAATCTACCACAGTCGCGGGGGGTTGATTTGTCTTCTTCAGGAAGGTACAGATGAAGGCAGATTCACACTCTGAAATCACGGCAGCGTTCCGTCAGCCGTGCCTTGTATTCACACTATTCGTCCAGTCCGTCATTTCGGCAGCTTCTGCTCACCCTCTAAGCAGACATGGTGCCTCAGAGGCTATGGTTGAAGAATTTGCATTAATAGCACTTCTGTTGGATGAAGAAGAGGAGTTGAACTCTAAACGACTGTTTTGGGTACATAAAGCCTTGGAGAAAACGACAATTATCAGCATGGCACAGTCTCATTACGTTAAAACATTCTTCCCAGAAACCGTTACGTGACAGGACGGTAATGTGTGGGGCCATGACGGTGGCGCACCCTTTAGTGTAACACGTCTATTTGTTTGGATGTAAAAAATTATAACGGATGTGATTGAGACGGTGCCGTGTCACCATGATGGTATGTGTTTTGATTCGGCCTTGAGGCGGACGGTGTGGCGGTGAGGGGTCTTGGTCTTGGGGTACCGCGTGGAAGACTTTTGTCCCGTCTACAGGTACCATTGCAGCCTTTTACTAGCACTCTTTCATACAGTTTCCTTATCCGTAGAGTACAGGGTGAGGATTGAGGGGTCGAGGTGGTACAAAGGCCTATGCTGTCTCCTATCCCACCTTGTTTACCACTGTAGCGGCGCTATTACACAGACGCACATACACACCTGCATTGGCTTAGGCCACCCCCCTGTCTGGGACCAGGGTTAGAGGCCCGAGGGTGACCTGGCACTGACCTGACTTGTCCTCGCCGGCACAACTGCAACACCAGCCAGATAATTCAGTTTACCAACAGGACACACAGAGACACACACGCCGCGCACCTCTAGTCCCCACGTGTACAATGACTCACTGTCAAATAAAAAATACAAAGCCCACGATGCCCTTTCTCCATCCTTGTGTGTATAGACAGACTCCCCAAAAATACTTACACCTCCCTCTCACCGCTTTACATTCCTCCAAATACAACTTAAAAACGCTCTTTGTTTCACTATTCCACTTATCAACAATACTCATTCCAGCGAAAATTCCAAACACCATTTTTTTGCCTCCCTTCTATCATCTCCTTCCCAAATGTTGTGTCAACTTGTGTGGCCCGAGTCGAAAAGCGGTTAAGGCGACATCTGATATATGGGATGTTTGTCTTTCCACAGTTGTTTACGGTGGACCCTCCCAAATGAGCAGCTTCACACACTGGGTTACAGGCAGTGGATGCCCATCCTCCCATTGACGAAACGCACCCTCTCTTGACAAGTCAGAGAGGCTGTAGCAAAGTTGAAGGGTGGAAAGGCAGCTGGTGTTTGTAATATCAGTGCGGAGCTCCTCAAAGTGGGGGTGAGGCCATGATCCGCGGGTTGCATGCTGTCCGGACGCCGTGTGGCAATCAGGTACCATTCCTCCTGACTGAAAAGGGGGCTGGTCGTCCTATCTGGAAAGGGAAAAGGGGGCCTCCCGGACTGCAACAATTTCCGCGGTATTAACACTGCTCAGCGTACCAGGCAAGGTGCTTGCCCATCTATTTCTGACACGAATTCGCAGTCATCTGGTGAAGCATCAGAGACCTCAGCAGTCTGGGTTCACGCCTGGTAAGTCAACAACGGACCGTATCCTAGCGCTTCGTGTCCTGGTGGAACGCCGACGTGAGTTTCGACAGGGGATGCTTGCAGCTATGTTGATCTCAAGAAGGCGTTTGACTCAGTGCATCGTGAGTCACTCTGGGATCTTCTGCGACTTCGAGGGATTTTCCCGCAAGGACTATGGTTTGATAACTGTTTTGTATTCTGGGGACTGAGAGTGCTGTGAAGTGTGGGGCAGGTTTATCCAGCTTTTTCCTGTGAATACAGGAGTGAGCAAGGGTGCGTCCTTGCCCCATCACTTTTCAACGCTTTTATGGACTGGGTATTGGACAAGGTTGTAGATCAAAGTGATTGTGGAGCATCCGTCGGCAACAATAAGATCACTGATCTTGTTTTTTGCCGATGATGCAGTAATCTTTGCTGAGTCGCTGGAGGTCCCGGTGATGGCTCTCGAGGCGCTGCACGAGGAGCAAAGCCTTTGGGACTTGAGGTCTCCTGGCTCAACTCAAGACCAAGGTCCAGGTGTTTGGAGACTTACTAGATGAAGCAGTACAGTCTGTTCATGCGTGTGGCGAGGACATTGAGATCTTGGAAAGTTTTACATACCTTGGTAGCGCAGTCCATAATGACGGCGGGTCACGTCAAGAAGCCTTACGGCGGATTGGCATAGCCCACGGTGTTATGGACTCGCTCAACGGGAAGTATTTGGCGTTGTCGTACCTGTGCAGGAGGACAAAGATCCGGATCTTCAAGTCGCTTGTGATCCCTGTCTTACTCTATGGTTGTGAGACATGGACACTAAATAGTGACTTGAAGAGACGAATCAATGCCTTTGGTAATAAGTGTCTTCGCAGAATCATGGGGTATCGCTGGGATGATTACGTGTCAAATCAGCGATTGCACCGTGAGATTGAATCGAGGCCTATTACCTGCATAGTCCGTCAGCGCCAACTTCGGCTATATGGGCATGTGGCACGCTACCCTGAAAACCGATCCTTCCCATCGGGTTGTATCTGTAAGAGACAATCCTGCATGGAGGAGGCCAAGGGGGCGCCCAACAAGGCTCGTGGCTGGGGCAAGTTGATGTTTCTTGTCGAGAGCTGCTTGGTATGGGAAAGGAGCCTGCATGGGAACTCGCGCGCGTGGTGACCCCCGGGAGTGGCGTCGTAGGGTGGGGAGGCGGCGACGCGCCCCCCGGCGTATGCCCCCAATGATTGATTGATTGTCTTTTCCATGGGTGCGGGAGGAGTGTCCGAGCGGTAATGACCCATGGTGGGTGCGCGGAGGAGTCTGAGCGGTAATGACCCATGGTGGGTGCGGGGAGGAGTCTGAGCGGTAATGACCCATGGTGGGTGCGGGGAGGGCGTTCGCCGAGTGAAGTATCCCAGGTGAAGAGGCAGACCTGAGATATCAGACGTTTTTACAATGGAGAGCAAGCAGCGGGGGGTGGATGATGTTTACATCTGACACGGCCATCTTGGCAGCAACAAATCGCTATCTTGTTGCCCCACCTCTTATTTCTCTTAAAACTCCAACCTTTTCTTAGTATTATACATTACTGTTGATAACACAGTTACAAATTTGTGCTCAGTGAACTACTGCTCAACACAGATCACTCCAGACCCCTTGAGTAATACACCACCGGCTGTTCTGCATTCTCTGCCCGACCTCTCATGCGCTAATATGGCCGCATTAGACGCAGGGTGAACTTTGCATTCCTTTTTAAGGGAGAAAACTGCGTCTTATGCGCCGGCAAAATACGGTATATATATATATACAGGGAGGGTCCCGAAGATACGAGCAGTTAGGTTCCACCTGGCATACTCGTAAAGCGAAATCTCGTATAGTGAAATACATAACTAATGGTATAATATAGGTTTGGTTCCAGGACCCCATCAATGACATGTTTTTCAAGCTAAAATAAAACTATATCAAACACAACAATCACACAGATTCTAATAGACCCACTCTGTACTACCTATTCTGTAGAAAAAAGCATTCTGATAGAGAAAATAGCACACAAAAGGTTGTACTGTAGAGGGACGGGGTTGTACAAGACGTTGTACTGTAGGGGACGCGCGTGATACAAGAGAGGGTAGGGTAGGTAAGGGACTAGGGAGGGGTGGCGCAGATCTCTTCCACTGCCCACAAACTCGTCTCTGTGCATCTGAATCATTGTACATTGTTGTGTACACTTTAGCTAGACACGGGTTACACCAAACACAGAGTTCACACACAGGTTATTTCGGCGGAATATGTAGGTACAGCGGAGGAATGCCACGAGGAACAGAGAGGAGGAGGAGTGGTGTCCTCTCACTGTGGTGGAGGTAGGTAACTGCCAGAAGCTGGTCTAGGAAGCCAGGGCGGGAACCCAGCAACGGAGGTGCGGGAGGAATTTGGGTCACGAGCGAGTCAGGTCCACGCCAGGTGTTGGCTTGACCTTTAGGGGTAATTAGCCAGGTGTGCGGCCCCAAGCTTGGGGCCACCACAATACTCCCCTTTTCACCTGCGAGTCAGGTCCACGCCAGGTGTTGGCTTGACCTTTAGGGGTAATTAAATTATTACCCTACCCATACCTACCCACCCATAAATTAAAAGTTATTTACTAAATTATAAAGTCATTTACTGACTACACGGCCACCTCGATTTACGAATGGGTTTACGTTCCTGAAAAACTGTTTGTAAATCGAAAATTTGTAAATTGAATGTATTTTTCCCATTTAACCCCATTATTTAATTTGAGATACGTTCCTACGAACAATAATCCACATCCATAGAATGTCATAAACTGCTATAAAAACATATATTTGTGGCTTTAGACATACATACAATTGGGCAGGAACTCGACTCTTACGTGCGTGACAAGTCAGAGAGGTTAACAGGGTGGGTTGGAGCATTGTCGAGAGGGAGCAGTGCCTTATGAGAGGTTCTTCTGAGAGCAGTACCTCTCCACTGCAGGGCAAAAGTAATTGGTGAACCAGTCCTCAAATAAATATCTGTTGGTCCATGCCTTCTTGCTAGAACGGTATATGACTGGTAACGTAGCCTTAACATGACCTTTAGGGCCCGTGGTTTTTAGAGTGATGAATTAGCAGAGGTTTCAAGTGAAAATCACCCTCAGCATTGCCACCAACCAGCAGTGACACTCGATCCTTCGATGCTTTGTGACCGGGAACTTTCTTTCCTTCCTTGAATCGCTATCTTAGTCTAGTGTTTATGGCTTTTCTGGCTTTCTTGGGCTTAGGACCACTCACACTAGCACTGGCACCATGCTTGGGAGGCATTATTCACTGAAAATAATCACTGAAATGTGTGATTATACACAATAATGTTCATAAACACAGCACGACCGGTCGGAGAATATGTAAACAAACAATCTTGAGCGTCCCCGCGTGTGGATGTGCTGAGCCAATGGTTCTGTTTACTGAACTTTTTACAATATTAGGTGTGTAAATATTCTTACTATTTATGTATTTTTTTTTTTAATTTTATTTTGTTATGAATTTACGAACTTTTGTTTGTAACTTCGAATTATTCGTGTGTAAACCGAATTTTGGGACAAAATAATTTTGTTCGTATCTTCGAAAATTTGTAAATAGTGTTCGTAAATCGCGGTATGAGTGTATATGATTTTACCTAAGGTTGTACGATAATTATAATCAATCTAAAAAATATGATAATTCTGGTGGCTCGGTACGACAATGTGGCCTACAAAAATTCACACCCCTTTTGGCAACACTGCAGGCGGACAACAACAACACGCGCTTGCCAACCTATCACGAGCCTTGTTTTAGCGTGAAAATACGTCAAAATGTACGACGAAGCATAGACGAGGTGAGTGAGGGGTGCAGGAAGAGGTGCCGCGTGTGTGTGGGTGTGTGGGGAGGGTGTGAGAGGTGGAAATAGCCAGCTCTCATGTGTCAGTTGGGAAAATGTGAGGAAAAGTGGACGAGGACTGATCGATGTACAATGATTCAGATGCGCAGAGGACGAGTTTGGGGGCAGTGGAAGAGGTCTGCGCACCCTCCTTGTCCTTACCTACCGTACCCTCTCGAGTCTAGTTATCAGCGGCTTTTCCATTGAGTACATACAACGTCTTTGTTGCTTGTATGTATTGTGCTCGATTTTAGTGATTTGCGGTTTACTTAATGTGCTTATTGTGACTTATTTGTGCTCTGTTCCTACTGTGCTGTCACACTCTTAATTTACTGTGTTTTGTGTGGTGGTGCGGTGGTGTGGGTATATAGAGTCCTATGTTTGAGAGTTTGTTGTGTTTGCTATAGTTTATTTTAAACTTGAAAAACATGTCTTTTTTTTCTTTCCTTTTTTTCTTTTAATTGATGGGGTCCTGGAAACCCCAAAACCCATATTTTACCATTTTGTTATGTGTTTCGGTTAACGAGATTCGCTTACGAGTATGCCCGTGGAACCTAACTGCTTGTATCTTCGGGACCTCCCTGTATATATATAATATATAATATATATATAATATATATATATATAAAATATAAAATATAATATATTATATATATATATATATATATTATATATATATACATACAGTCAAACCTCGATATAAGAACCTCGATTTAAAAGGACTCCATTCACGGACAAATTGCAGGCAAGAATGGCATATCAGACCACTTATCGCCGCTGGAATCGTCAACGACATAATTTTTTTTTTTTATTTAGGAATGTTTGGGTTTAAGGAGTTTTTAAAGATCAGATATTAAGATATATAAGGTGGAGCCTGTGTTGCTAGTGATTTAGTGTAGAAGGTGTGTAGTGCTTACTTATGTATACACGGCCACCTCGATTTACCGATGGGTTAGTTCCTGAAAAACTGTTTGTAAATCGAAAATTCGTAAATAGAATTTATTTTCCCCATTTAAACCCCATTATTTAATTTGAGATATGTCCTCTTTGGACCGAAACTCCCTACCCTAGATAACATAAAGTCGCCAGGACAACTTTTTTTTCGATTTACAGACGTGTGGTGGCTTTAAATACTTCCCTTATACATCCATGTTATCTAGGGTACACAGTCTGGTTTCTGTTTATCTTATTGGATTCTAGGAAACATTTTCTCTATGAACTTCCATCGCAAATCATTACTTTGGAGATAATGACATGTTGTTCATAGGGAGGTGAGAGACAAGTGTTTACGAGCGCCCCCACTCTTCTTCTCTTGTGACCTGCATCGCCTCTGTTCTTCCCTTACCGTGGACACCTTTTTAATGCACTCAAAGGGGTAGCACTTTTAGCATGACATAATCTTCTCCTGTCCTCTTATTATTACGAAAAGTCGACGGGGAAAGGCAAAACCCAATTAGCCATGTCCTTCACTCCACGCCTTCGTCAAATTCTGGACAATCGCTACCCTAAACTCTAGTGTTATGGCTTTTCTGGCTTTCTTGGGCTGGGGACCACCCACACTAGCACGGCACCAGTTTGGGGCATTATTCACTAAAATAATCACTGAAATGTGTGATTATACACAATAATGTTCATAAACACAGCACGACCGGTCGGAGAATATGTAAACAAACAATCTTGAGCGTCCCGGTGTGGATGTGCTGAGCCAAGGGTTTTCGTTTACTGAACTTTTTACAATATTTTAAGTGTTATAAATATTCTTACTATTTATGTATTAAAGTTTTTAATTTTTATTTTGTTTGTGAATTTACGAACTTTTGTTCGTAACTTCGAATTATTCGTGTGTAAACCGAATTTTGGACAAAATAATTTTGTTCGTATCTTCGAAAATTCGTAAATAGAGTGTTCGTAAATTGCGGTTTTGAGTGTATAGTCAATCGTTGACAAGCATAATAGCTAAAAATGTGCATGGATGGGTTCATGGTTGGCTGTCGGAACACGTCAGACTCGTCGTCTGAGATCGACGGAAAAAAGGAGCTAATGTGACGGCGCCTTTACACAAGCGTCCGGGCAGTCGGAGCGGCTGGGTACATATATGATAGTCAGAGCACTGTTTTCAAGCTCAGTTTAAGCTGTTTTCGCCTGTTTTCCGTTGTTTTATATGCTTATTAGACTTGTTCAGTGCAGTGAAGTCATTATGGCCCGAAACAGAAGGGAAGTGACAAAAGGAAGTGTGTGAATCTAAGTATTGCAGAGAAATTAGAACTCATTAAGAAAGGTGGAGTCTGGTGTTTTCTGTCGCCCGGGTGTGTGTCGAGTATGGCGTAAAGAAACAAACAGTGAGTGATATTCGCAAGGCTAAGGACAAAAATCAGGGAATATGCTGTGAAATTCAATGTTGATGCAAGTAAGGATAGGAAAGGATCATGTCATCATGTGTACATGGGTAACTTGGGGTCTTATAATTATGTCTTAACGACAAACACTGCTGCTGCGTGGCCACGCTGCCCGGCGTGGATGAGCGCCTGCTTGTATTTTATCTATTTACTCCTATGTATGAATAATAACCATTAAATGCGATTATATATCACATTCACCTAGAATAATGGTAAAAGGGAGGTCCCTTATACCCAGCATTCGGTGTACGAGAATCCGATGATACGAGATGTGTAATTAGGGTCTATTTTCAATATACGAGATCGAAAATCCCAATGATACGACATTCAAACTGGGGTGAGTAAAATTATCAAGTTCAAAATGCGCGCCTACCACTCCCGGGGGTGGACAAAGGGGGATTTGGTTGACCGCAGTCAGGTCACCCCTAGCAAGGAGTGATCTGAAGGGTAATGAAGCATATGGCACGGCCTGACCTTTAGGGGTAATTAGCAGGTGTGCGGCCCCAACCTTGGGACCGCTACACTACCTTCTCTTGTATCACGCGGCGTCCCCTACATTACAATGTCTTTTTTGCTTGTTATGCATGTTTTATGTTTAATTAATGTGCAGTTATGTTTATTTTGTGTGCTATTTTCTCTTTCAGAATGCTTTTTCTACAGAATAGGTAGTACAGTGTGGGTAATATAGACGCTGTGTGTTTATTGTGTTTGCTATAGTTTATTTTAGCTTGAAAAACATGTCTTTTTTTTTAATTGATGGGGTCTTGGAACCAAACCTATATTTTACCATTAGTAATGTGTTTCGTTATACGAGATTTCGCTTTACGAGTATGCCCCGGTGGAACCTAACTGCTCGTATCGGGACCTCCCTGTATTTCATAGCATACCAAGCAGTAATGAGCAAGCCTGGCAACTTACTACCTCTCCTAATACCACTCCCGTGCAGTCATGGGCGAGCTTGTGTAGTGCCCCCCTTTGTAGCTTTATTGCTTTGACGTTGTTTAATTCAAGAGGGCTCCACAATTCTGGCTTATATGCTGCCACCACCCACAATAAGTGGGAAAAAAAAGGTTTATAAGATTAAGAGAATAAGTCAGAACTAATGGGTGTAGAAGATAACTCGTTATCTTTTCCTTGGTATATTCTGTTTACTGATAAACCAGTATTACTTCCCCACTCCTTCCTTACATAATCATTAACATATTTCTCCACTTAATACTATGCTTAAATGCTAATCACACCGACAGGACGCTAGTATTAGCCCGTGGACCCGAACGTAATCACAAGTATCCTCTCTAATTCTAAATCATTTCCCATCACCCTCCTTACTGTAATAACACTCTTAATGCTAATCACATCGACACAACGCTAGTATTGACCACGTGGACCCGAACGTAATCACAAGTATCCTCTCTAAGTCTAAATCATTTCCCGTCACTCTCCTTACTGTAATAACACTCTTAATGCTAATCACATCGACACAACGCTAGTATTGACCCGTGGACCCGAACGTAATCACAAGTATCCTCTCTCCTATCTAAATAATTTCCCATCACTGAAAGTTGTTGTGTCAGCATCACATGTCCACACATTCCAGCTATCAGACTAATCCTTAGCTGTAATCCTGATGTTCACTCAAAAACGTTCACAGGTGTTCTTCCCCAGTTCATTCAGCTGTCTCCTCCACACCTACCTTGGGACCCTATGAATAACACCTCCCATTAGTTCTCACGTTATCACAGATATAATCAATTAATCACATCTATATCTTACCAACACCTTGTGCCTTAACATACCTTTTCCAAGGGTGAGAACCACACCTCCCGTGTCCAACTCGACACGTTGACTCGTTGACTGGTACTAAACTAATATGGCGTCTCCCTTACTCTTCACCTCCGTCAGCCTACGTGGCCAGCCAGCTATCGCCGGTATAAAATATATCACAGTATATTTTCATATAGTGATTCAGAACTGAGGAGTGGAGGGGAAAATTACTCACTTTGTTACTCAATTTTTATATATTATTTACCCCCTCCCATTCAACGTAAACTCTTCGCCAGTCATGGGTCAAAAGTATTTAACCCATTTTTCCGCGTTACCCTTGCAATGTAGCACCAGTTTACTGTTTACCTTCCAACATAGCTACACGGTCTGGTTGTGTTTGTGATTAATTCTCATTCATTACACAGCGTGCAGGAGCATACCAAATCTAGCATTTAGCGCCAGTCACTGTTAACCTCCCAACATAGCTACATGGTCTGCTGTGTGTTTGTGATTATTTCTTAATTTATAACACAAATTTTCCTGTGTTTTTACCTATATTTTTCCACCCTTGGGAAAATACCCTCGCTATAACGGACAATCAGCTTAACGGACCACTCCTCCCCCCCTTTAGTCCGTTATATTGAGGTTTGACTGTATATATATAGTATATATATAATAATAACAATAAAAGTCACACATTATATCTGCCCATAAAATGAGCAAGCTACCCGTTAAATTTGTGGATGGACGGCTGAGTAGCCCCCCCCTCAACACCCGCCCACTCACTGAGAGCACTGATTGGTTCTAGGACTTGAGGATCGCGAAACTCGGATACTCGGAACTCAGCACACATTTCGCCAAAAGTGAATTTGAAGTGCCAAATTGGGAATCTGGTACCATATCCAACCTATCGCCAATACTGTGTTTCGCCAAACTGAGACTTGTCAAACGCGAGGGACCACTGTACATTTATTTTTTGTCCACTGTATTTCTTACAAAGATTTTCCTTTTCTTTAAACTTTCACTACTTTCTCCTTTACTTGATCATCCAAAATATCCCTGAAATTAACCTTCTTTTCTTCTTTTTCCTTCTTCCATTCTCGGTCTAGCCTTTTCATCTCTTTAAAACTTTTCGCTTTACCCTTCACTATGAATTACAATCTTCTGCATTTCCTTTGTTAAGAGCTTCCCAGTTTTCCTTCAGACTCATATTTTCAGTCATCAGCTCGTTCATAACCATTTTGGTTTTCTTTTCATTTGCAACCTGCTGCCTCTTCAGTTCGTGATTCTCTGCTTTTAGCTCACTAATCACTTCCATTTTTTCCCCCTCTCTCCAGTAGTGTTTCCATTGCTCTCTCTTAACTTTAGGATTCTTCTCAATCCTAGCCTGTAAACTAGCTGTCTATTTTCAGAGTCAAAACCTTGAAACTTGCTATACCAGCAGGGTTTTCAGGCCCACTCATCTTAATGGGTGTTAGCTCCCGCCAGGCTGCTTTTGTTACAATGTGAACGCCACACGGAGTGAGGATGTCGGCGCTCTTGTAAACACGTCTGCTCTCCAACATGACTCCACTCCGTATTTGAGTTTGACCCCGTGTGTGTGTGTATGTGAGAGAGAGAGAGAGAGAGAAGAGAGAGAGAGAGAGAGAGAGAGAGAGAGAGAGGAGAGAGAGAGAGAGAGAGAGGAGAGAGAGAGAGAGAGAGAGAGAAGAGGGGTACTCACATTGCAAAGCAACAGCGAGGTCTAAAAGGAACAAAAATCATATAGAAAAATTACTGTATGAGATTCACGATGGGCCTGATAGGGAGAGGACCAGTAGACCACCGAGATGAACAATGCACATCCCAGTATCAGGTAAAGTTTTTTGCTGATTCTCCATTCTCCATATGTCACAGATCTTCCCATCACAGTTGCTCCTCCTGGTTTGGAAAAAAAAGAATATATATACAGCATATATATATATATATATATATATATATAACAAAATTAACAGAGCATGACAAATTTACTTAGACTGATAATGACTTTGTCATGGTAAATTATGTTGTGTTCTAAAATGAATATCTCTACTGGCTCTTTGTAATATGTCATATTTCTATTTTTTTTTGTGAATTTATGCAAATATGCATCAAATTTTTATAGATAATTATAGAATACATTGACAGCCATACAAATAATTTCATATACATCCGGGTGACGGATTATTTCCTTCCTTATCCTTTTCGTATTTTCTAGTAAATGATTGGTCATATTCACCTGACTCCCCCCCCTTCCTTCCCATCCCCACATCCTCAAGCCTAGACCAGGCATTCCTCCTCCTTCCCCTGGGATGTTGTTATTCCCATGGGAGCAACCTCTCTCTCTCTCTTTCTCCTCTTTTTTTCTTCCCTTATTGCTACTGAAGCCGCTGTTGGGTGGTGATGTTGTTATTATTATTATTATTATTATTATTATTATTATTTATTATTATTATTATTATTATAGTAGTAGTAGTAGTAGTAGTAGTATAGTAGTGTAGTAGTAGTAGTAGTAGTAGTAGTAGTAGTAGCAGCAACAACAGCAGCAGAAGAAGTAGTAGTAGTAGTAGTAGTAGTAGTGGTAGTAGCTATTATTTTATTATTATTATTATTACAATATTATAATCATTATTATTAGTAGTAGTAGTAATAGTTGTGGTAGAAGCAGCAGCAGCAGCAGCAGCAGCAGCAGGAGTAGTAGTAGTAGTAGTAGTAGTAGTAGTAGTAGTAGTAGTAGTAGTAGTAGTAGTAGTAGTAGTAGTATAGTAGTTACGAGCGAGCGCGAAGCGCTCGTGAGTTCTCGGTGGATACGGATTTTTTCTCACTTAAGCGGCCGACCCGACCGACTGATCGTCACACTTTTCAGGAGCTTTATCTTTGGAATCCGCTCCTGATTGACAGCGGTCTTCGCCATCTGATAGCCCCATTCAATCCTATTTGTGTTGACATGTTTTGTCTCACGTGAGGGTCAGCATGGCGCGTGGCGCGTGCCGCGTGAGGGGTGTCAGACAACGTTATCTTGCTATAGCTGAGAAACGCTGTACCGACTAAGTTTGAAATTTGGTGTGTGTTTGAGACCACACACCTAGCAATGTCACACAGTCAAAGTCCGGGTGACGCCGCAAAGTGCGCACGTGCGGGCGGGTTTTCTACGGGCTCGCTCGTCCCTCGGGGTTAAGGCGTCTTACTGGCGGTAGTAGTTTCAGGAGAAAACCCATTTAACCAGCATTTTAAAAAAACGGCAGCCTCAAAACATGGCACTAATCGACCCCGGCATTAATTAGGTATAATAATTTCAAAAAATGAGAAAATCGGCAGAAATTTAGTGGGCAGGGTGTGGTCTACACAGACTCCCTCTACGATCCTCTAAGTCCCTCGTCCACACCTCCAGAGGGCCCTTCACCTTTCCAACGAGGGGGTGGGAGATCGCCTTCCAGTTGGGTTCCCTCCCACGCTGGTACCCCAGGCAACGAGGTGCTGATTCTGCTGCCAGGATGGCCTTAACAGAGGTAACACAACACATTTCCTCTGCCGCTCTCCCGCGGGCCACCGCCTCATCCCCCGGGTCTGCCGCTCCCACCTGGAATAACACGCCCCGGCGATGCCCCCCGCATCCCCCTCCATGGGCCATACCGCAGTGACCCCTTATCCCCAGCCGTGGATCGGAAAAAGTCCCCCCGTCCTTGATGTCACTCTCCCCGCCCTCCGCCTGGGGAACACGACCTCACAGCTCAACCTGCATCGGGCCCCCATCTGTCCCCTGACCCCCACTGCCCTGGTGCATGAATGTTCCGGAGACTACTGAACACTTTCTAAATGCAGTTCCGCGCTTCCAACCGTGTATGCTACAGTCTCAATCCTCGCCTGAACGTCACCACCTTTGACCTGCCCACCCCGCTGGCGGCGGGGGCTCCAACCCTCCCCCCATCCGCACCTGCCTTT